>SNQJ01S0010403.1:238521-283449 GCA_010110895.2 Picea sitchensis | reverse complement strand
GCCAAACCCTGATTCAGAATTTGATTCTGAAAGTAATGGGAATAGATAGATCATCGATGCAGACCCCACTGCTATTGTCACGACCGCAACAATTCAACCAGAAGAACCAACAGATCTAGAAGAGGGGGAGCTCCTTTTTCATTCACAGATGTGGGTGAAGGGGACCCCGTTGCATTTTTTTGTTGATAGCAGAAGCCAGAAGAACCTCATCTCAACAAAGGTCGTCAAACAGTTGGGTTTGCCAACAACACCACACCCGCAACCATACAACATCGGGTGGCTTCGCCAAGGACAAGATCTTCGTGTCAGCCAACAGTGTCAATTGTCATATGGCATCCAACCCTTCAAGGATGAGGTATTATGTGATGTTGCCCCACTGGATGTTTGTGATTTTCTCTTGGGCCAGCCATATATGTGGAAATGCCATGCTATCTATGAGTCTTGACCCCATAGTGTCATTATTACTCTGGGGGGTCATCTCTACAGGATACCAGAGGCAGTTCCAACTACTGCCGCACCTAAACAGTGCTGCAACCTAGTATCTGCAACCACTACAGCCTCGGCCCAAGCAGCTTTTATCCACCAGAAGCAGGTCGACAAGGTTGCAGCAAATCACAAAGATTCCTTCTGCACACAGTCATCTCATGTAGCCAGACTGGTTAAAAAGGCCCAACCCTTCCAGCGACAGGTTCGTGACAACCTTCAACAAACCAAGCAGCGCGACGATTCCAACAAGGCAAGCAACTCACCAAGATTTAGATTCAACAATCACTTTCCCCTCTCCCTCGGGAACTCAACGCAATGGAGACCATTGCTTCCTAAGGAGGGAGGATTTATCCAGGTGGATATCGGTGGCCACCCACCTTCTCCAACTGGCCCAAAACATGTTTCTGGTAATTTTGGTAATTTACTATTTTTAGCAGTTTTTAACTTCCGGGGCCATTTTGAGTCCCTAAACAATGTTTTTTGAGAAAACAGGGAGAAACATGGATCGTATATTGATGTTTCTCACCCAAAAGTTGTATTTCTTGGATAGATCTTTCCAACGATCTATTGAGCGCCCCAAACGGAGATCGTATGCAAAAGTTACACCCCTGGGAAGTTGACGTATCAACTACCCCCATCGAGGCCCACAAACCTTTTGGATTTTCATCTTCTGGGGTTAAGGTTTTGGATTTTACTTATGTTAAAAAGGCCCTTAGAGCCTCATTGTAGTGATCATATTCTCATGGATGTGAGTAGCCGTCACATCTCTTCTCAGAGATAAGCTACCACCATTCTAGCGAGTCTTTCACTCTGTATTTTACAGTCTCTGTACATTTATTTCATTAATAGAAATCATGTATTACTGTATATCTGTGACTCTTTTAATTTCCGCTATATCTTTGTTATATTGTTGTCTCTCTTGCAATATATCTAAATATTTATGTGTTATATATCCGCTCTCATTTCGTGCCGAAAATAATCTGGATCATGTATATTTATTTCATTAATAGAAATCGTGTATTACTGTATATCTGTGAAATACAGAGTGAAAGACTCGTTGGAATGGTGTAGCTTATCTCTAAGAAGAGATGTGACGGCTACTCGCATCGGTGAGAAGATGATCATTACAATGAGGCTCTAAGGGCCTTTTTAACATAAGTAAAATCCAAAACCCTAACCCTGGAAGATGAAAAGCCAAAAGGTTTGTGGGCCCCGATGGGGGTAGTTGATACATCAACTTCCCAGGGGTGTAACTTTTGCATACGATCTTTGTTTGGGGTGCTCAATAGCTCGTTGGAAAGATCTATCCGAGAAATACAACTTTTAGGTGAGAAACATCGATCTATGATCCATTTTTCTCCCTGTTTCGCAAAAAAACATCATTTAGGGCCTCAAAATGGCCCCGGAAGTTAAAAACTGCTAAAAATAGTAAATTACCAAAATTGCTAGAAACATGTTTTGGGCCAGTTGGAGAAGGTGGGTGGCCACCGATATCCACCTGGATCAATACAAGTCTTCATAAATTCAAACAAGGTAGTATTTTTCTTTAATAGCATCCCTGAAGTACTCCCAAGTGAGTGTGACTGTAAATAATGAGGGTTCCTCCATTACCATTTACTAACATAAAGTCTCCCATTAATCTTTGACATGGGGGACGACTTTGAGGAGACCAAAAGTAATATTTTCTCTATTCGAAAATTTATGTACAGAAAAATACCCTTCTAGTGTATTCAACCATTTGTCTAGAGCATAGGTGTCTATATGAACTTCAAATATAGGGATATCAAAGTTGATATGTACCTTTAATGGGGTGACACCTTCACTCAACGAATATGTGTCACCTTTTGGTAGCCATTGAAGGATTTGCGCAAAATTATCCATCATCTTGTTCCTCTGTTGCGTGAGGCCTTCCTTGATAAATAGTTTGAAAGGATATCTTGTCCATTCATCCTTATTTCCTCCCACCATGGAATGTATATTTGGCATTCGAGAGCTCTTGTCCTCAAGAGAAACAAGCTCGAGACCCAACTCTTTTTACCTTGACCTCGTGGGGAACATGCACTAAGAACGACAAGGAGAAGAATTCGCTGATACCATTGATCCATATTTTATGAGAAGAATGAGATGAACACATATTATTGTTATTAACACAAACACACAATGAACAATAACAAACATACAATAAAATTGGATTCTATTCTATAAACAAATATGTTGAAACTGTAAAGTGCAGACTGAAAACAAGCTTGCTATAATGGTGGTGGCTTATCTTTGAGAAGAGATGTGACAAATGTGATCATTCCCTAGAAGATGAATACAATGAGCTCTGAAAACCTTTTTAAAATAAACATGAATTCCAAAACCCTAGAAATCCAAAAATATAACCTAGGAGATGAAGCACAAAAACTCATGTGGGCCCCTTTTGGGTAAGTTCGTACATCAACTTCTTGAGGTTGTAGATTTTTCATACGATCTTCATTTTAGGTGAACGATAGCCCATTGGAAAGGTCTATCCAAGGAATAAACACTATGCCATAAAAATATTATTTTGTTTCTATGAGAACTATTGCGAGTCCTAAAAACTCTATTTAGGGCCTCAAAATGGCCCTGAAAGTTCAGTACTTGAAAAGTAGGAAAAAAATACCAAACTGAAAAACTACAAAGATGAGCGAGTTGGAATAGGTGGGTGGCCATCGATATCCAAATGGATCATATAGGCGGGGGTAGAAAGAGTGTGTGGGAGGAAAAGAGATAAATTCATAGTAAATAAGTAGAGAGAGTGCCTGAGAGTGTGAGAGGGAGAGAGAGGAAAATATATAGAGGGGTAGAGAGAGAGGTAAATATAGGAGAGAGGGGTTGATGTAGGAGAGATAGTTGCATGAGGGGTGGGAGAGAGGGATGGGGTTGATAGATAGAGTGTGTGTGAGTGTGAGATGGGGAGATAGAAAGACAGAGAGGATGGGTAGAGATAAAGAGGGAGGAGGGGCAGAGAGAGAGAAAGACAAAGAGGAGGGTAGAGATAGAGTGGGAGAGGGATGAGAGGGAGAAAGAGAGGGGGGTAGAGAGATGGACAGTGATAGGAAGGTAAGAATAGAGGGAGACATAGAATGAGTGTAGAGAGAGAATTATATGAATGGGGGGATAGAGAGGGAGACAAAGAGGGGTAATAGAGAGAGAAAGAGGGGAAAAGAGAGTCAGACTAAGACTAACAACAAGGAGAGAGAAAGGGTGGAATAGAGGTGGAAGAGATAGGGGAGTGACGGAAAAAGGGGAAGCGAGAGAGAGAAAGTGATAGAAAGAGAGAGAGAGGGAGAGTGGAAGAGGGGGGGCATAGAGAGCGAGTGGTTGTGAGAGTCTAAGGCATGTCAAAGTAAGGTATACCTCTATGTATTTACATGCCTCGTGATGTATAAATCTTGCCATGTCTAGGTCTTACCATGTATAATTTAATACCTCAAGGCTGAGCACTTTTTGAATTGTAATTATGTTTATAGGCTATTAAGACAAGTGTTTATAAGATGGGAAGGCTATGTGAATATTAGGACGGAGATCCTGGATTGCTTAAGGCTAGTGAACCTATTTTTTTATATGTAATTATGCATATCATTAAAATAAAAAGAACATCACTGTGTGTAGACCAGCCATGAAGAAAGAGTTATGGGGGAATAAGCTCCACTGGGAAGGGAAAGGGAAGGGGCTAAGAGGCTAGGAAAAGAGATAAGCTTGTGGGCTTATCTCTAAGGGAATATTATAATATATTTCCTAAAATACTAAGGTTTTGGAAATAACTCCTCTTTTCCTAAGTTTCTTTGGGGATAGGAACGAACTCCAAGTGGAGAGGAACAATCTCCCAAGAGAGCCATGTGTCAATATTGGTGCATGGAATTATATGTTGGGAAATTAGTTCGTTGTGGGGATTCTGATCATTCTTTGCAGGCACTCACGCATTCAAGTGGAGGGTCATTACCTCAAGTGTTAACCTCTGAAACCGAAACATGTTTTTGGAGCCATATCCTGTATTTTCTGGTGATGAACGAAAACTCGTATTCCTCCTGAATGGAACAACACAACTGTATCTACCTTAGCCTGTGCTAAAATTGTCTGTTATGGGCTATGTATGAGGAACTAAAGTAAACATTCAACAAGTATTTGATGTACAGAGGGTCATAGGGGCACTGAAAGAGCTCTTGGGGGAAGTGGCAGAGAAGTTATCCCAACGATTGTGGTTGATAACCACATGATTGAATTTGAGTTTTAGGATATTCATAGGGGGGAGGAAGACCCTTCCTAGCCGTCAGATCTAGAAAATGTGCACAACAATTAACCTCCATGTCCTTTAGACTTCGTGACTTTGGTGAATTTTAAGTTTTGTTGAGAAAAAGGGGTTGAAGCCTCAAGTTTCAAAGTCTTGGGGTGATTTTCATCCATGGATCCTATAGGAGGAGGAGAGTCGTGGATTTTCCCAAGTAGGTCGACGGTTCATAGTTCGGGGAAATTGGTTAAAGTGCGCACAAAGTGGAATTTCTTCAGAAGTCCCAAAGTCCTGAAATATGAAACTCATCCAAACCATTCGATTAACAGGGACATGTGTCCATAGATCAACCATGAAAAATTGAGGAGTTCAGAGATTCAAAGTTCAGGAGAACCGAGAGGGAATGTTAAGAAAAGCTCCAAAGTCTCGGAGCCCCATAGTCCTGAAGTTCACGGAAGAAGTTGTTCGGTGGTTCGGAGTTTGGGAGAAACATCGTGATAAGTCAAGAAATTTGTCGAAGCTCGGAGCTACGAAGTGTTGAAGCATGGGGTATGACGTGGCATGATGACATCACCAAGGGTGAAGTTGACCTCCCCCAGTCGTGCAACGTGTCAGTCATAATTGTACTTTTGATGACGTTGTTGGACCAATAGCAGTATGACATGTGGGGGCCATGTGTCACCATATTATATGATGGAATTTGTACTACATGGACCCCAGAAAAGTTAAGAGGATCAGGAATTCAACGTTCGAAAAAAATGGGAGAAGAAGGTGTGAATTTCTCTGAATCTCGAAGCTCTGCAGTGACGAATCTCTGAAGCCACGAAGGATCACCAACCTAGTACTTCACTGATTTGGAGTTCAGGAGAATCACCAAGTAATGAGGTAGAAACCTTCTAATCCCGAAGATTCAAAGAAGGACCCTCCGAGAGTTCTCCAATTCAACATTCAGAGGAAATAATGGATGGTGAAGGATGAACTTTTGGAGGCTTGAAGTCTTGAAGTTCCAAAGTCAAGAAGCACGAGAATGGCGTGGTCGCTGACATCACCTAGGGTGACATGGGAACAATATATTCTTGCCACGTGTCATAGTTTTTCAAGCGTTTCAAAGACTATTCGGGCCAATTGGAGCATGACATGTGTCAGCCGTGGGATTGAACCATGTGTTGGCTCCTTATTTTTTTCCACGTAGCACGCCTCTGGTGCGTGGTTTTTGACAAGATTCTGTAAGTTCAAAGAATTAAGAATTTGGGGGTATGCGTGTATGCTATTTAAATATGATCCAAATCTCGAAGAAGCAAACTGCTAGAGTAATGAAATGCCAAAGTGCCAGCCTGAGAGTTCACAATCTCTGAGTTTGGGGTAATGTGTGTATTTTGATCCAAGAATCTTCGAAGCGTGAAGCTCGAGAGAGATTCTTTGGGAATTCAATAGTTTAGTGTTTGGAGGAAACGAGTTGTGGAGTAGGCACAAATTTTGAATCTTGAAGTTCCCAAGTTCCAAATCTCTGAGGACACGAAGCCCCAGATATCCAAAGATGTACTATCCAAGGATTCACCAGTTTGACGTTCGGGAGAAATAAGGCATGAAGTAGCAGGAGGTTTCGAAGATTGATGTTCTGAATCCCCGAAGTATCAAAGCTCCATATGAGCACATATCAGTTGAGAGCTTGGACATAACCCTTGGTCATGTGAGACTTTGTTCGAGATAAAAAAGGGTTAGTGCTTAATTGTAGTTTTGAAAGACAAATTGTTCAGATATCCATAACTTCCTGCTCAAAACTCAAAATTGAGCAAGAGATCAGTCATTGGAAGGATCTTAGAGAATGGAATATCATTGTTCACTTAGTAAAATGATATGAAAAATTTATTTCTCAAAAAAATAGAATAAATAAGTATGATATATTATTGAACCATAATGGTTCATAATTTCATTAAATTGTTGAGACAATTAGCTGAACGAAGTTCTGTTGGCTGCACATTTTGCAGAATTAACAACAACTAGATCCAATCAGTTTCAACACAAAGTGCAGAAAGATGGATGGAAATTAGAGGGCTTAAAACCAAGAATATGAGATCATAGTAACGGATGTCCATTTGGGTATGGAAGGAACAAACTCCAATGGACATGGAGAAGGAAGGGATGATGACATGAATATTGTAGCGACCATTAAAAATTTGAAGAAAGATGTCCAAAGCCATAAAGATAATAATGAAAGGATTATGAAAGCCTAGGATTAGCAGGAGGACTTCAACATGAATTTAATGTAGAGCCTGGACATAATTGAAAATAAATTGGATAAGGAGAATGGCTCAAACAAATCAAGAAGCTGTAGGTCTCCCGAGGAGAAAGGAAGATAAAAGAGTTTTAATAGACATCACCATCACTCCCAAAGGAATTACAATAGGAGAGAACATAGCAGCTCAAGTCCATCCCCTATCAGAAAACATCAAAAGAGGTTTGGGGTGGATGAATTGCGAGGAGAAATGAACAAGATCAAACCTCCTACTTTTGATGGTAAGCACAAGAATAATGAAGATGTCGAGACACGGCTTCTACGCATGAGAAAATATTTCCAATTACATAAGTATTCTTCTGATGCAGAAGGAAGAATTGCTATCTACCAGCTCAAAGTAAATGCATCCATGTGGTGGGATCAACTTGTGCAGGTGAAACACATCAAAGAGAAAAATGTTACTTGGAAGGAATTCAAGAAGTGTTTTGAAAAGAAATACTTGAATAAGAGATATTATGACAGAAAAATGAAAGATTTCTTTGAACTCAAGCTAGGAAGTATGACCATTGATGAGTATGAAAGAAAATTTTTGGAACTGTTGAAGTGTGTCTCCTTCATCAAAGATGAGACAGTTAAGATCCAAAGATATTTGAGTGGGCTGCCATCTTTTATCAGTGATAAGATTCAATATGATGAACCTAAAATGTTAGAGGAGATTGTAAGGAGAGTCAAATTCCTATATGATCAACATCAAGGAAATCATACTTTTCAAAAATATTGGGAAGACAAGAAGAAGTTCAATATGGTACAGAGGAAGAAAGGGAATAAGCCACCGTTCTTCATAAATATTCGTCAAGGACAACCGATATATAGAGATCCAAGAATGACTAAGACAAGTGGGAAATGGCCAAGGAAGACACCTATTCAATGTTGGGGTTGTAAAGGAGATCATATGTATAGAATTTATCTCACAAGACTCACAACGTGAGAGTTGTCCACAATGTAAAACAAGCTGAAAGTTACAATCAAGGACATGGGAAAAAGTGTACCAAGGACCTATGTAGCCATGGACAATAAGCAATAAAAGTTTCAATACCACATGATTTATGTGGAAGGTATGATCAATAACCATGCCTTTACTATTTTAATTGATTCAAGAGCTAGTCATAGTTACATAGATGGTGAGGTGGTGGAAATATTGAAACTGCCAAGAAGAAACCATGGGAAATCTTGGTTGGTGTAGTTGGCTACCGTAGCCAAAAGAAAAGTTAATGAATTGGTTAAATCATCTCCAGTGGACATGAATGGTCTAAGTACTAAGGAATATTTGAACATCCTATCCTTGGGTTCATATGAATGTCTAATTGGTATGGATTGGTTAGACAAACACCATGTTGTATTAGACTATCATAATAAGGCAGATACTTTCTTGAATGAGGAAGGGAACCCAAGAACAATCCGAGGAATTCCGAGGGAATTTATTGTTTGAGAGATTTCAACAATGCAGCTAAAGAAGTGTTACAGGAAGGGATGCCAATTATTTGCAGCTCATATGGAGGAAGCACCTAAGGATAAGGTGCCAAATATTGAGGATCATGCAGTCCTAAAAGATTTTGAGGATGTGTTCAAGGAGATGCCAATACTACCCCCATAGAGAGATATTGATTTATCTATAAAATTAATGCCTAGAGAACCTCCAGTATCCAAGACTCCCTACAGGATGAGTACACCAGAACTGGACGAACTACAAATGAAGCTTGAAGAACTTCTGAAGAAGGGGCATATATGCCAAAGTGTGTCACCTTGGGGTGCCCCAACCTTATTTGTGAATAAGAAATATGCGAAATTGAGACCGTGTATTGACTTCAGACAATTGAACAACGTAACTGTGAAGAACAAGTATCCTTTTCCAAGGATAAATTATCTCTTTGATCGGTTGAAGGATGTAAGGATATTCTCAAAGATTGATATCAGGTTAGGATACCATCAAGTAAGGATCAAAGATGAATACATAAACAATACTTCCTTCTGGACAAGCTATGGTCATTACAAGTTCATAGTGGTGCCATTTGGGTTATCAAATGCACCAGTTGTTTTCATGTGCTTAATGAATGGTGTTTTCTGGGAATACCTAGACAAGTTTGTCATTGTCTTTTTGGATGACATCCTTGTATATTCCAAGTCAGAAGAAGAGCATGAGAATCACTTGAGTATGGTGTTACAAATGTTAAGAGAGAACCAGTTGTATGCCAAATTGAGCAAGTGATCATTTTATAAGAATGAAATTCACTATTTGGGGCATATCATATCCGAAGAAAGGATACCAGTGGACCCTGAAAAGATTGAAGCTTTTAAAGGGTGGACAACACATAAGAATGTGACAGAAGTCAGATCCTTTATGGGTTTAGGTCACTAATATAGAATATTCATTGCGAGATTCTCAAAGATTGCTCACCCGATCACTTCCTAGCAAAGGAAGGGAGTGAAGTTTCAATGGAAAACAAAATGTGAAAAAAGCTTCCAACAATTGAAGCAGTTGTTAACCAGTGCTCCAATTTTGAGGATTGTTGATATGAATGAAGATTTAATAGTATGAACATATGCATGCAACGAAGAACTTGGTGGAGTCCTCTGTTAGAACATATATGTGGTATGTTATGAATCAAGAAAATTGAAAGAGCATGAAAGTCTCTATGCCACTCATGATTTGGAGTTGGTGGTCATAGTGCATGACTTAAACAAATGGAGGCACTATCTCATGGGAAAAATATTTGAGCTGATGACAGACCATAATGGTCTGGAATATTTGTTTGATCAGCCAACTTTAAATTCCAGATCTAGGAGATGGTTGGAATGCCTCTGTGATTATGACTTTGATATCAAGCCCGTCAAAGGAAAAGAGAACAAAGTGGTTGATGCACTCAGTAGGAGAGTTCATGAACTGCATGCTACAAACATTAGCATGTATCACACTGATCTTAAAGGTAGGATTTATTAGGCTGCAAAAACAGATTTGTAGTACATGGATATGGTAACAAAATTACAACAAGGTAAATTGCAATAGAAGGTTGAATATTACAAGTTGGGGATCGATGAAATTATTATGTACATAAACATAATTTATGTACCCAATTCCTAAGAATTGAGAAGTTTGATTTTGAAAGAAATGAATAATGTATTTTGATTTTGAAAGAGAAGTCTTATTTTGAGAAGTATCACACTCGGGGTATTAGAAAAAAAATGTTGCAGTCAAAAGCCAATACTATTGGCTAGGCATGAAGAGGGAAATTGTTGAGTACATTGCTAAATGTATGGATTGTCAAAAGGTCAAGGCTGAGCATAGACACCCAGCTGGGTTGTTGCAGCCATTACCTATCCCTGAGTGGAAGTGGGAAGTGGTGACAATGGACTTCATCACCAAATTTCCTAGAACAAACAAGCATCATGATTCTATCATGGTGGTGGTGGACAAACTTACTAAAGATGCCCATTTCATTCCAATGAAAATTACTCACAAGGAAACCAATGTTGTTGATATTTATATGAGGGAAGTAGTAGGCTTGTATGGCATACCCAAGACAATTGTGTCTGACAGAGACCCAAAGTTCATCTACAAGTTATGGAAGGGATTATTCAAAGGGTTCAAAACAAATATGAACTTCAACACAACTTATCATCCTGAGTCTAATGGGAAAACAAAAAGAGTGAACCAAGTGATAGAGTAAATGCTAAGAATGTATGTGATGGTCAAACCATATATATGGGAAGATTATCTAAACGTGGTAGAATTTGCTTAAAATAATGGGCACCAAGAATCTCTAAAGATGAGTCCATTTGAGGAACTTTATGGAAGAAAGTGCAACAGACCAATAAGTTGGGACAACCCAGTTGATAGAGTAGTGGTTAGGCCAGAGTTTCTTAGGGAAATGGAAGAGAAGATGTCAAAGATAAAAAATAATTTAAAGGATTCTCAAGACAGGCAGAAAAGCTACACTGATAAGGAAAAAATTCACACATAATTCTCTATTGGTGATCATGTGTTTATGAAAGTAAAGGCTAATAGAAGTTCTCTGAAGTTGGGAAACTGTTCCAAATTGGTAGCTTGTTACCGTGGGCCATTTGAAATCCTATAAAGGATTGGGCTTGTAGATTATATATTTGCATTTCTTGCATCTATGACTACTCATATTGTATTTCATGTATCATTACTAAAGAAATATATACATGATGCTAATTAGTTTATTGATTGGAATGTGATTCAGGTGGAGAAAGAAGGCACTTTTTAGGTGCATCTGGTGTGTATACTGGACTAAAAGATCAATGGACGGAAATATCAATCAAGTGATAGATCTAGTAGAGTTCCAATGGACTTGGTACAGTCCTAAGAATACAAATTGGGAGCACGAACATCCCATCCGGGAAGAAAACCCACATCTTTTTCAATATTTTTTAAAATGTTGATGTAGTATGTAAACAACATGCACTGAGGACAATGCATAAATAAGGGGAGGTGATTGTAATACCCCAATGTGGAGCCCCTTGTTGAATTGTAATTATGTTTATAGGCTGGTGAGCCAAGTGTTTGCAAGTTAGGAGGCTTATGTGAATATTAGGTCGGAGAGTCTAGATCGCTTAAGGCCAGTGAGCCTATTTTTGTATATGTAATTATGCATATTATCAAAATGAAAAGAACATCAATACATGTATACTGACCAAGAAGAAATAGTTATTGGGGGACTAAGCTCCACTGGGAAGGGAAAGGTAAGGGGCTAAGAGGCTTGGAAAAGGGATAATCTTGTGGGCTTATCTCTAACGGAATATTATAATATATTTCATAAAAGACTCAGGTTTGGGAAATAACTCATGTTATCCTAAGTTCCTTTGGGGAAATGAGCAAACTCCAAGTGGAGAGGAATCAGCTCCCAAGGGATTCATGTGTCAATATAGGGGCATGGAATTATATGTGGGGAAATAATTTCATTGTAGGGATTCTGACCATTCTTCATAGGAACTCAAGCATTCACACAAAGGTACCTCTGAAACCGACACACATTTATGGAGCGATATCCTGCATTTTCCGATGTTGAACATAAACCCGTATTCCTCCTGAATGGAAAAATGCACCTCTATATATGTGAGTCTATGCGAAAATTTACTTTTATGAGAAACAACTATTCCAAACCCGAAGGAGGTTGTTGCTGACATCACCTGTTCATTAGTTGAATGGTGTTGATGCTTTCATGTGAGCCTGTTGTTGGTTGTTTAGGAGCGGGATAGAAGAGGTGAGTTGTTAGGCCCATGGACTAAAGAAGGCCTGTGAGCAAGTCTCTCCATGTGAGAGAGTTTGCTGGAAGTAAGAAGCAGGCTTTGAGGCCTATGAGTAACTATCTCCAGGTGAGAGAGGTTGTTATGGAAGGGAATTTTCCTAGAGGGAGCTCAACTGCAACCATAGTTCTCTGAGAATTCTGGTTCGGGCTATTGATGAAGCCATGCAAGGGAAGTGGGCTAGCCGAAGGACTATCGAGCAAAGAAGGGTCACACTTCGTGGGGTGGGACAAGCATGTGGGGAATGAGAGGCTGTAGAATGTTAGTGTGGGTTCGATCCTCGGACGAGATCCTTCCTATTGTATGTGTGACTTCCTTTTGATTTTGTAGCCTCAACCTAGCCTAGGAATCCCTTTACCCAGGTGGAGTTTAATCCAAACTCAAGGGTGACTCCACTGTTGAGAGTGATGAGCAGTGTGGTATAAGGTTGGCATATTTGTAGAAGGTATGCACGTAGTTGGTGTTCTTCTTTAAAAAGATGAGTACCATTTATGTGTTCATTTACTTTCTTTTTATGCGTACATGTTTTATATTCATGAGTAATTTCCTATATATGTTGTATGTATAGGCTTACTGTTATTTCCGCATTAATTTGTGTATTAGAAGAATGTAATTGTTTGTTTAAGTTTTATATGTATGATTTTCCACAAGAGTTTTTTATGGAGTAGCATGGTCCATCCTGGGTGGATGGTCACATTACAATGTGGTATTAGAGCATGAAAGTTTTTCGGTGGCATGACCTGACTTCAGTGGCTGGGGTTATTACATATACGAGTGTGATATAGAGATATGGAGACACACAAGGGGTAGAGAGGGAGAGTGAGAGTGAGATAGAGAGGGGGGCAGGGTAGATGTAGGAGAGGGAGGACATAGATAGAGAAGGAAGGAGATGATTTTTTTAGGAGCATGCATGCTTTCCTAGAGCATGTGCACACTCCTAGAGTGCATACACATTTGTTTGAATTTAAATTTTTTGGGCGGGTTTGACAATGTGTATGCTAACTTGGTTGGTTTGGATATAGGTTTGGGATGAAAAACTTAGAGGTTTCGTATGCAAATTCATAAAAAACTCCACTTTTGTGAATACCCCTCTATATCTTTGTATTTGACATTATTTTTCTATAGGATAAAAAATTCAGTTGTTGATGATATTATAGACATAGATTAAGTTAGTTATGCATATTTCAAATATCTATATTTTTTAAAATTATTCTTGCTTACTATTTTTAATCTATTTTTTTCTTCACATATATGAAAATCCTATAATACATACCTCTCTTATTTCTGATATAACATTTTCTCGTCTTAACCATTTCTCAAATGAGTTATATGCATCACTAGAGGATACCAATACCTACGATCTAAGAAAAATGTTTTTATCATGTTAAGACCCTTTTAGACTGCACGAACAAAAGACGTTTTAATTTCAGGAATATGTTGACTTTGAAAATTTAAAAAAAATATAAAATTAATATTAAAAAATTCCAAAATACACAACACAATAAAAACGAGTTCTCTATAAGTATATGAGTTTTTTGAACGAAGTGTCATGTTAAGACACTCAACACCTGCGTGGAGGACAACATATACCTTATATTTTGTTGGAAAAGTAAGATACCATTGTTATAAAAAAACAAATTTAACCTAGTTGTTCACAATGTATATGAATAAAAGTTGTATATTCAGAAATATAATTCAATTTCCTACATTTCATATTCTTAAATAGTATTCAAATTCATTGTACAAGTACCTTGGATAATTCCTCTAAGTTAAAAATTTGTGGTTTTTCCAGGTTTGCATTACCACTAATGTGTCATGAGAGACCATCATTATCTTGCACTCACCCTTTAAGGAAGACATTTTGCAAAAGCAAGTGATGTTATGATAATGAATGGTGTTGTAATAGAAGGTGAAATTGTAGAAGAGAGTGGCCTTGTAGTAGTGGAGTTGTAAGGAGATGATGTTAAAAATTATGTCAATGAAAAAGAATAAAGATGAGAATGTGTTAGCACCATAAGTCACCTCTGGATTGCGGAAAAGGTAAGCCCAGTACCCATCAATTTGTATGTCACAATGAATAAATTTAAAGGGGGTCTAATGGACGCAGACTTAGGATTATATTGCTTTAACTCATAAAACTGGGCTGGAATGCACAGGAAAGTGAGGTCTCAATCTAACTTCAGTCAGTAAGTTGTAGTAAGGGTGAGTAGGGGGAAGAACTTGAGGAAAATGAAAATGTTTTCTATGGACATCCAGTCTTCCAATAGACTATAGGGGAAAAAATAAGAAAACAATATCCTCTTGGATTTGAAGTTTCAGACACTGAAGTATATTTAAGAAACATAGTCATAACAACACAATGATAAAACATACACCACAATGCAGTTACAACAACTTGATTGGATCATCCATGCCCGACCTCTTTAGTGTAAGAGGGAAAAGACAACACATGAAACTGATTAAAACTGGTTGTGATGTCACTTTGATCAAACCTACATCACAAAAACATAACTACCCTCGACTGGATCATCCATGCCCAAGTGTTCTAACACAGCTGTTACAAAGAGATGAAAGTAAATTGACTTACATTAAACAAGAAGTCTCAGATACCTATACATAACCAGAGAACCAGAGGCTTCATTCAAAATTTACAATGCGGGAGCTTATCTCAACCATCGACCTTAACAAAATATAAAAACTAAGTATTTATACTCAAAACAAATTGCCACCACTTGGAGTGTGACCTGGATACTGCAATCAAAGCTTTGTGTTTGCATTTCTCCTGCCAGTCTCCACTTACATTCTTCTGTCAGACGCGACCTCAGACCTGTATGGGCTTTGTAGGAGAATTTGTTGACAAGGGAGCTTTGGGCAGATAGTCTGCCTCCACAAATTTCTTTTCCATGCTTTCCATTTATGGGGTGAAACAAGGTTTCAACCACCTCCCCCATTTCCATTAACTACTTTCATCGATATCGGGAAGAGACTTCACACCCATGAATGTTCCAAGAGACGTTCATGCCTCCTTCAATTCAACCTCGGTGCCTTGAGACCACACAGATCTTCCTCAGTTAACAATACATACACTTTTGGCCTTAGTGCACCTTCTCTCCATTGCTTCATGCGACCTCGAACCATGACCTGGGTCTCCCATGTGAAGTTTCAGGATTTCGCATTTCGAGAATCTTCATTCCTACTTGACTCCAAATATCTCGATGCTCGAATCTGCGAAATAGCCCATCTACAAAAACGATCGGATTTACTTTGAATTTAATGGCCAGGATTCTTGCTCGAAAACCTCATCCATCCGCCACTCAATAGGCGCTTACCCTTCTTTATATCCCCACTTTTCATATGAATGTGGATTGTGACCGTGGGCCCAACTCCCAGGCGCTTCGCCACTTCGTGTTTCGTGATTTCATGTTTCGCGAATCTATACTGTGCTCCATGATAAAACATTTGAGTCATGAAATAACGATTTCTCATATTAGGTGGCACATGTCTCTTTGAATTGGATGATCCAGATGAATATCGAAATTTCAGGACTTCAGAACTTCGGCATTTCGGGACTTCGGAAAATCTACACATTCCTCACTTCAAAATTTCCAAAGTGGCATTCTGGACTGTCCGGATATGTGTGCACCTTATCACAATGTTCCCCGACTATTGATGAAACATAGTTGTGCGTTTTTTAAGCTCCCTTCTTTCACATTTGGTCATCCAATGTCCAATTCTTAATCGAAAACACCCCCTTGCAAGAATATGTGATAACATTAGGCTCCATGGGGAATAGAGTCCTCCCTGCGAGGCTCTAAGATCTCTTTTGCAGTTCCAGTCGCCTTCTATTGGGATATGGAGTCAAGCCCAAAACATCTTGCTGAGGAATACAGGCTGATAAGTAAAAAATGAAAATAAACACACATGCTCCAGGGAGCTTATTTATGTATAGTCCTAGACTAATTTATTTTTACACATTGCTAGGTGAAAGAAAATTTCCACCATAGCCATTCAAGTAACTCCCTGACTTGAAGTTCCTTTACTCTGTCAATTATCGATAACAAACGATGCAACCGTGACAACAAAACAATTACATCCTTCATATTTCATCCAAAGGATGAAGTTGAGAAAGAGCTAGGCAACTCCAAGGCATGAAGTAAATGAAACTCCATGTACTCGCTGACAGGCTCATAGAATGAGTGGAAAAATATGGAAAATTTGTAACAGGCAACCCGATCTTCTCCAGAATTTCTCACACATGGTTAAATATCTCTGATAAGCACATGTGGATGAGAAGTGTATGCAGGCTGACTGGTCTTAGGTGGTGGATTCTCACCTACAGGCTCTAGGCAGGCTATGAACTACCCCTTCTACTGCTCCTTTTCTTCTTTATGGATTTCCCAAGGGTTAGAGTTATAATCATCATAAACAAGACCCATGGGAAAGATCTTCTCTTCAATCTGCTACTCAGGATGGTTGATTTTCTCATGATGATTTTTGTTAATGAATAAAGAACATGGCTCTATTGTATGCTCTTGGAAATACATCATATCCAGCTCAAAATCTGATTCACAGATGTCATATACAGGTTGGCTTCTCCCCAGGTCAGTAAATTGGGATGTGGGATCCTGTTGCTCTTCATACAAATAATCATCGAAGCTAGGGACAACAGGAACCTCAGGACAAGAATGAAAGGCATCTACAACTGTGAAATCTCCATTATCATCCTCAGTAGAGATTGCAAGAACATCCACCTCAAGGACTGGAAAATCCTCTATGCTTTCTTCAGATTCCAACCTTTCTAGTTTGGAAGAGAGTGATTTTATCATTTTCATTACATCGCCCAAAGCATATTCATCTTCCTCATGGCCCTCATACTCACAACCTTCACTAGGAAAAACCATACCTAGATCATGGCCTTCACATTCCTCACAACAATTATGACATATTAACTAAGAGGAATAATACGTTTGACAATACTTATTAAAGGATGCATGAAACTATTCGAGGGAGGAGATGCTAGCAGGGGTCAAGGATTGATACCACTCATGGGCATCCTCATGATGAATCTCCCACTGATACATGAGTTCATGAAACTCATGGACATGCCGAGTAGGGTTGTCCTCTTTACGTTCTCTAAATATGGGCAAGTAATTACCCCATTCATCCATAGTAGGGACAACATTAGGAAAAATAGGAACATCAAAAAAATTAAAACGGGGAAACCTCTGAGCCAGGATTTTTTTCACTTCGAATGAGTAGGCTCACTAATCGATCCTTCAACCATGGAGTCGCCAGGTGAATGACATGAAGAATGAGTGTGTATGGCATTTTTTCACCATCAAAGACCAAACCTGATCGTTTTGTTCTCCCATGGGGCTACCAGGTGTAGCCAGAAGAAGTCACAGGGAAACAACGAAACATAGACAGTGGAGTGACCTTAGTGGAGTTTCTAGGTGCAAGTGAAATATTCAATGGTTCTAATACCTGATGCACCTTCAAAATCAAAATCTCATTGTCATTCTCCCAGGGAAGATATCTTCACTTTCATTCCCCAACAACAATGCCAGAAATGTTAGCACCAGAAGTCACCTCTGGATTGCAGCAGAGGTAAGCCCAGTATCCATCAGTTTGTATGTCACAATGAATAAATTTAAAGGGGGTATAATGGACGCAGACTTAGGATTATATTGCTTTAACTCAGAAAACTGGGCTCGAATACACATGCAAGTGAGGTCTCAATCTAACTTCATTTAGTAAGTTGTAGTAAGGTTTAGTAGCGGGAAGAACTTGAGGAAAATGAAGAGGTCTTCTTTGGACATCCAGTCTTCCAACAACCTATAGGGGAAAAACTCATAAAACAAGATCGTCTTGGATTCGAAATTTTAGAAACTGAAGTATATTTAAGCAACATAGTCATAACAAAACAATGATCAAACATACATCACAATGCATCTACAACAACTCGATTGGATTATCCATGCCTGAGCTCTTCAGTGTAAGAGGGAAAAGACAACACAATAAACTGATTAAAACTCTTTGTGATGTCACGGTGATCAAACCTACATGACAAAAACATAACTACCCTTGACTGGATCATCCATGCCTGAGTGTTCTAACACAGTTGTTACAGAGAGATGAAAGGAAACTAAATTACATTAAACAAGAAGTCTCAGATACCTAAACATAACCAAAGAACCAGAGGCTTCATTAAAAATTTACAATGCGATAGCTTATCTCAACCATCGACCTTAACAAAATATCAAAACTGAGTATTTATACTCATAATAACTTGCCACCACGCAGAGTGTGACCTGGCTACTGCAATCAAATCTTTGCATCTGCATTTCTCCTGCTAGTCTAAACTTGCATTCTTATGTCAGACGCGACCTCATGCCAGTCTGGGCTTTGCAGGAGAATTTGTTGACAAGGGAACTTTGGGCAGACAGTCTGCCTCCACAACTTTATTTTCCATCCTTTCCATTTATGGGGTGAAACGAGGTTTCAACGACCTCCCCCATTTCCATTAACTACTTTCATCGGGATCAGGAAGAGACCTGACACCCATGAATGTTCAAGGAGACGTTCATGCCTCCTTCAAGTCAACCTCGACGCCTTGAGACCACACAGATCTTCCTCAGTTAACAAAATGAATTCTTTCGGCCTTAGAGTAACTTCTCTCCATTGCTTTATGTGACCTTGGACCATGACCCGGGGAATCCATGTAAAGTTTTGATATTTCTCATTTTGGGAGTCTTCATTCCTAGTTGAATCCAAATATCCTGATGCTCAAATCTATGAAATAGCCCATCCAGAGCAGCGGTTGTATTTTATTTGAATTTAACGGCGAGGATGCTTGCTCGAAAACCTCAGCCACCTGCCACTCAATAGGAACTTACCCTTATTTATAGCCCCTCTTTTCATATTACTGTGGGTTTTGACCATGAACCCAACTCCAAGGCACTTCGTGACTTCATGTTTCACGATTTTTCATTTCACGAATCTATACTGTGCTCCATGCTAGAACCTCTAAGTCGTGAAATCACGATTTCTCAAATCAGGTGCCATGCGTCCCTTTGAATCGGACGGCCCATATGAATATCAAAATTTTGGGACTTCGGGCCTTCTACAATTCGGTACTTCGGAAAATTTGTGCATTCCTCACTTCAAAAATCTCGAAGTGGCATTCTTCGTTGTCCTGATATGCATCCACCTTAGCACAACATGCCCCAACTTTGGATGAAATATAGTTGTGATTTTTTTAAGCTCCCTTCCTTTGCATTTGGTCATCCAATGGCCAACTCTTAAGGGAAAACACCCCCCTAGAAGAATATGTGATAACAAAATGATTGATTTCCATAATTTTCTATTTGTTGACATTGTTACAAGTGAAGTGGAATGTGAGACAAGAGAAAATAAAGTGGAAGAGAATAGATAAAAAATGTATGGAAAGAATATTTGATACAAGTGATGAAAGGTGTGATAAATCAACAACAATATGAAGATGATTGGAGCCAAGGAGTGGTTTTTCTAAAAGAAAATTAGAATGGGGAGATGATAGAGTAATACGGATTGGTGGATTTTATTGAGACAATAGTAGTTGTGCATAAGATAGAGGATGGGAAGGAAATAAACACCATTAAGAGAAAAAAAATTAGGTAATGAGCCCCACCAGGAAATATTTATAGTAATTGGTATAGGTTGACAAATTGTAGAAAGAGGTAGTGGAGATGATGATGGTGATTGTGAAGAAAATCCAAGTGATGTATATGGAAATATGGAGCATAGGTGTGATAAATTACTTATTGTTGTAGAAAACATCATATAAGTTTCACCCATACCTTTTGAGTAATGAAAATCTCCATAAAATGAATGGTAAATAAAATTTATTAGAAATTTTCATTTTGTAGGGTAAATGTTGACAGTATTGGTAGTATGTTGTCATTGATGGAAACACGAGTCAAACATGTACAATAATCAGAGAAAAAGGAACATCACCTTGGGGAAGATGAAGATCACCTAGTGGTAGAAGTAGTTTGTGATCACTATTGATCACGATAAGACCAACAATGATCCTATGATTCTAAAGATCAAGAGAGGTAGCATGCAGAGAATCCATGTATACAAGGAATAACAAAGTACAAGGAATTAAGAGTTCAGGAGGGTTAGCGACTGAAGATCCATGCATAAATGAATGCACAAATAGTTATTAAAAATCTGAGGAGAAATAGCGATGAAATAGATTAGAAGAAAGAAATGTTAATCGAATCTCAGAAGGGAAATAACATTAGTGAAACATGATAGAGATCGAATTTTGAACAAATCAACGATATTGGTTGAGTTGGAATCCAAGTATAAAACAAATATCTAAGAAGAGATGATGCACAAGAGCCATCCATTATCATATTAGAACATCCTAGGACCGTCAGATTCAGGGGAAGTTGGAGGTTGGGAATAATTAGATATCAACTGAAAAATCTAAAGCAGGAGCTTCAAGAGGTTTTCCAGTCATCAAGATCAAGGAAGGACATGAATCGTCTGATCTAAGAAACATTTCGGGAGTTATATTGATTGTCCGATCAAAACAAAATGGAAGGATAGGATAAGCAAGGCCAAAGGCTCGAGATCCCAAATAACCAAATTCCAGACAACCATTAGATCACGTTAATATTTTTGTGTCAAAGAAGGATCGTTATATGAAGTCAAGTTACTTGAGGTTTAATAATGGAATCTCTCTCTCGGAGAATTGGGAAGTGGGAAAAGCGAATAACCCAAAGTCCCAAAGGCTGAAGTGAATCTAGACCATTGATATAGAACTAATTGTGTCAAAGAAGAATCATTATATGAAGTCAAGTTAATCGAGGTTTAATTGGGATATCACTCCAGGAGAATTGGGAAGTGGAAATAACAAAAAGCCCAAAGTCTCGAAGGCTGAAATGAATCTATACTATTGATCTAGAACTGATCGTGTTAATGAAGGATCATTAGATGAAGTCAAGTTACTTGAGGTTTATTCAGGGAATATCACTCCGGGAGAATTGAGAAGTGGGAAAAGTGAATAACCCAAATACCCGAAGGCCTAAATGAATCTATAACATTGATATATAACTGATAACGTCAAATAAGGATCATTAGATGAACTCAAGTTACTCAAGGTTTATTCGGGGAATCTCACTACAGGATAATTGGGAAGTGGGAAAAGCAAATAACCCAAAGTCCCGAAGTTCGAAATGAATCTATACCATTGATATAGAACTAATCATATCCATTGGATCAAGGATTCATATGAACCTATGACCATTAGATCCAGGAGGAGAAAATGTGACACATCAGAAAATCCACGTCAGTAAATACCATGTCAGCAAGGATAGGTGGCACAATCAAATGGTTACAAGTGTCAAGGTCAAGTTGGAATTTTAGGTACACGTAAGCCACAAATCTATGTGAAATGTGGTAGCCACTCGACCAATGCCAACTCAGCAGTGAAGTCAACAAGTTTTGTCACTATGGAATTTTTTCCTTCAGTAGAAATCAACAACTACCTGAAGTGTTGAAGGTTGAACTTAATACTATCCATTGATATAAGATGCTATGGATTTTCAGATGACCATTAGATCAAAAAATAGTGGAAATATGATGTAAGTACTCCCATTTTTACCATTTCTGTGCTGGCCAACTACGGTGGAAATTGAAACAACAATTACCCGGACCTTCGAACCCCTGAACTCCCGAAGTCCCGAAGTAAATAGTGGTCATCCATATCAACCTTTGATTAAGTCATGGCCATTGGATAAAACATTGTAGCGATCAAATCTAGAATGTTGATTTGGTTTTGGGTGTAACATCCCGCTCTGGCGCACTGACAAAAACTTATTCTTTGAGGACACTTGCTCGCAAGTGATCTGGNTTATATTCTGATCATGTGTCACCTTAGTTATGATGTCATGTGTTTTTGCATGTATATGAATTAGGTGATGTTGTTAATTTTCTTATTTGTTAAAAAGAAAAGAAAAAATTTCCTATTGAACTTCGCTATTCATAGACGTAACGAAGGGGATGTTACATTGGGAATCACGCTAACCATTATATCAATCCTTGTAAGAGGTCAAACTTCAGAAGACTGGATGAAAGAGACAATGCCTGAAGGCTGAAGTCCGAAGGACTAGGTTCTAGCCCCCAGTCATAGGTTATGAACAAATAATCCATGAAGCACTGGGAACATTGCTTAGATTAATAAGCTCGTGTTTTTGCGCATATGGTCACATGTAAATCATTTGAAGGAAGCGCCTCTCTAGAATTCGATTTCTGCAATAGTTGTAGAGACATGGAATCAAGTTAAAAATGAAATCGATCCATATCAGTGATCGATTAATGAAAATAAATCTAACTAAGTTTAAAATCCATGTCACGATATTATATGAATAATAATGAAGGAAACACAAATGGAGAGTAATGATCCCATGGTCATTTGAAAATAATGGTTTGAAGGAAGTGTTTGTTTGCAATAATTAGTGATGGGTTAAAACGCTGAAACAATTGACAAATGATTTGAAGTCTTTAAAAAACTACTAACAATAATAATAATAGAATTTGTTATTGTTAAAATGAATGAAAGGATGCAATGATTCATTTTCAAAAGACACAAACATTCAATTTCACACCAATTGGAAGATTATATAAACAAAGAGGTAAGGTGAACAAAATATGTAGGTGAAGAAAGGATGCAATTGAATTTATTGAAGTATATATATTTATATATAATGGATTGAATGAAGGTTCATTGTATTAGGCTGGTGCATGCGTACAAGATGGTTCTTGTATGAGGATTGGATTCCTCACATCTCAGTTGAATGTGAGATCAAGAAGCTGTGACTTTCTATGAGGGTTGGATTCCTCATTTCTCAATTGGATCTGAGAACTACAAGTTGGGTCTTGTAACAGAGAGTTGGGTCTCTCATAATTTTTTGAAGATGAAGATTGATCTTATGTANNAACAATTGGTATCAGAGCGGGTGCCTTCAGTACAATTTAAACACTCGAAGGTAGATTCTAATGAAATGGGTGGACACATTTCTATCTCCAGAAATGAAACTCCCTTACTTGATGGAACAAATTATTCATCATGGAGGTAAAATATGAAAACATATCTAACGTCGAGAGGATCTAGAGGTTGGGATTCTGTTGTAAGTATGCCCTGACACTTAACTAATTCAAAGAGAAAAAACAAAACTACAAAGGAAGCAAGGAGAAACAATTCATTAGCCTTAAAATCAATCCAGGATGGATTGTGAGACCAAGTCAAAGAAAATATGAGACACTACAAATATGCTAAATAATTATGGCTCCACTTAGAAAATTATTATCAGAATAAAGAACAAGAAGAAGATAAATCTTATCAAAGTAAGGAACAAGACTCAGATAAAGAGGATTTCTGTCAGAATAAAGAATAAAACACAGAAGAAGATAATTCTTATGAAGATAAGGAACAAGATAAAGAAAAGGAGAATTCCAATCAGATTGAAGAACACAATATTGTGAAAGAGATTTCTAATCTGGATGAAATGAAGGTTTTTATGAAAACCTCAGTCAGCAATGAAGAAGACAACCTCATCAAGGAATTGAGGCATACCTCAGTAATCACTAAAGAAAAATTACATAATCTTAAGACTTATGTTACAGTTGCAATAGAAGAGATTTGTATGGAACCAAGAAATGGTATCAATATTGAAGTTCATATGGAGGCTATTGACAATCTTGAGTTCACAACTATGTGCCTTCGAGAAGAGTTGGAGAAACTTCAACAGAAATATATTTTGTTACTTCAACAATTAGATGAATCTATCCATGAAGAGATTGAACATAGAATTCAACTAGAAAACAAAGAAAAAGAGATCAAAAGATTGAAGATTGAAGTTGATCATTTGATAAAGGAAATAGAAGAATTAAAGACACATGAAAATAAAATAAAATAAGTACTAAAAGAAACAAAATAATTGGTTAATAGTGTAAAAAAACAACTTGAGGAAACTAAAGAAAGTGAAGAAGTCTTAAAGATTGAGTTAACTAGGAAATAAAATTCTTACCACATGTTGGAATTGGAAATCATCAACATCAAAAAGATAATGAACGTACTAATACAAATCTAATGAATCAAATTTAATAAGCTAAGAAAAAGGAAGAATCCCAGAAGATCCAAATAACTAAAAATAAAGAATCATGCCAAATGTTTGAATTAGAAGCCATCAACCTCAAAAGGATTCATCTAGAATACGAGGAAGAAATCAAAATATTGAAAACAAAGTTTTTGATCTAACAAAAGATATGGAAGAATTAAGCACACATGACAAAACTATTAAATGAAAAGAAGTCTTGGATGAGACAGAAGAAATAATCATCAATCTAAAGACTCAACTTCAACATGCTAAGGAAGTGGAAGAATCCCTGAAGATTCAGTTCGCTAAAAAGGAAGAGACATGTCACAAGTTGAAATAAGAAATGATCATCCTTAAGAAGATAAATGAATATATTAATGAAAATCTAAAGATTCAACTCAAGGAGGCCAAGAAAAATTAAGAATCCCAAAGGATGCAATCATCCAAAAGGGAAGAATTATGTCACATGTTGAAATTAGAAATAGTGAATCTCAAAACGATGAATGAAAAGTAAAATAAATATGTCAATTTCCAGAATAGATCAGGTATCCTAGATAAGCTTTGGAATAGTAAAATATCATTTGATGACATAACTGGTCTTGGAAACAATAGGAACGAAGATAGTGAAAGGTGGAGCACAATTTACAAATATGGGAAAGGATCCTCCTCCTCAAGAGGAAACGGTGCAATCACAAACCAATTACAAGCCATGAACTTTGTTAAGGAAGGAAGCTATAGAAATGGAAATTAAGAATAAAATCAAAAGATAGATATCTCAAGACAAAATAAATTCAAGAATGGAAACACCTTAAATGTTTATTTCTTTTCTTGTCATAACTTTGGACATAAACCAATGGACTGCAATAAACTAGAGAAAGGATATGTAGGAAAATCCAAAAACTCAATTAGATGTTGCAGATGAAATTTTTTTGGGCACACCAAAAATGTTTTTCATACGATGAGATGTTACAACTGTGATAGGTTTGGGCACAAATCCCAAAGCTACAATAGTTCAAAAACTCAATCCTTAAATAAATTATTCAAGTTAGTGAGAAAACCTAATAAAATTTGGAAGAACAAAGGAGATGACACATCTGAAAAAAAAAATTAGAAGGAGAAGGCCCAAAAAGAAGAATACCTCATACAGAGATATGCAATATAAAATATGAAGGAGAAAGCAAGAGAGATGATATTACACCTGAAAATGAAGAAATTCATAATAAGAAAATGATGGGTGAAGTTCCTAATAGAGAATGTTAAATTCAATATGAAATAGATAAATCTCAAGAGAGGGAAGTTCCTATAGAAGAATATGGGACAATATCACATTCTGATGATGTGATAATTTGTTAGCCAAAGAAAGAAAATACAAAAAGAAGTTTAAACTGGTTTCTCAATATCAAAGGATTATGCCAATAGTTTTTAAAAATATACGAATGGAAAATATTCACTATATAAACATTAGTGGTTAGAAGAAAAATTATTTNAATTTGTTAGCCAAAGAAAGAAAATACAAAAAGAAGTTTAAACTGGTTTCTCAATATCAAAGGATTATGCCAATAGTTTTTAAAAATATACGAATGGAAAATATTCACTATATAAACATTAGTGGTTAGAAGAAAAATTATTTTCACAGTTAGTTGTAGAATACAAGAAGGAGAAAATGGACAAAGAGGAGCATCGTCTTAGGGGGAGTATGACCTCAGAAGGAGAAAGAAAAGGTTTTTTTTGTCATTTTTGTTAAAAAAGAGGAGAATAGAAAAAGTAGCTGAGAGATTCAAGAGATATCAATCAACAAAGATCAATTGATAACAAAATTTGTATTAGGTCAATTGGTATCAAACCTCAATTGATATTCTTGTAGAATATCAAAGAAGGAAGAATAAGAGGAAGATCAAGAAAGATCAGTAAGAGTCATACCCTTGTCCTATTTGACAAAGGAATGACAGTAAAAAAACAGGGGGACTATTTTATTTATAAAATAAGAAAATAATTATATTATATTTAAAAAACTTGATCTTTACAAATTGGCATAAAAGAAAATACATATTTGTAACACAAATGTCCCAATCAACTGAGATAAATAGTTAGTAAATTCACAGGGGAAGAAAAATAGTCAGACCGTCACTCTTTGTCATTGAACTCGAAGCGGGAGAGAAGCAGTAAAAACACATTAAGAAGAAAACAAATTTACTATCAGATAGAAAAGAATACCAGTGATAGGGGGAGCAAAGGCATGAAATCATTCTTGTTTTACAAACATGTTGCCTTCAATGAAAAAGGGGGAGATCATTGACAATATTGGTAGTATATTTTCATTGATGGAAACATGAGTCAAACATGTACAATAATCATAAAAAAAGGAAGATCACCTTGAGGCAAAGGAAGATCATCTAGTGGAAGAAGCAGTTCGTGATCACTGTTGATCACAATAAGATCAACAATGATCCTATGATTCTAGATCCGAGGAGAGGTAGCATGCAGAAAATCCATGTACAAAAGGACTAATGAAGTACAAGGAATTGAGATCTCAAGAGGGTTAGCAACTGAAGATCAATGCATAAATGAATGCACAAACAATTGTTAAGAAGCTCAGGAGAAACATAAATGAAATAGATTAGAAGAAAGAAACATTAATCGAAGATTATAAGGGAAAGTGCATTACAGAAACACGATAGGGATACAATTCCCAACATATCAATGATCTTGGTTCAATTGGAATCCAAGTATAAAACCAAAATATCATAATATATGATGCACATGAGGCTTAGAAGAGATGACACACATGAGACATCCATTGTCATTTCGGGACAATCTCGGACCATCATATTGAGGGGAAGTCAGAGGTTGGGAAGAATTAGATCTCAATCGACAGATCTGAAGCAGAAGCTTCGACAGGTTTTCAAGCCATAAAGATAAAGGAAGGACATGAGTCATTTGATCTAAGAAACATTTTTGGATTTATATTGATCGTCCAATCAAAACAAAATGGAAGGATAGGATAAGCAAGGTTGAACCCCAGAGATCCCAAATAGCCGAATTCCTGAAAACCATTGGATCGTGTTAAGATTTTCACATCAAATAACGATATTTAGATGAAGTAAAGTTACTCAAGGTTTAATGAGGGAATATCACTCTGAAATAATTGGGAAGTGGGAAAAGAAAAAAAACCAAAGTCCCTAAGGCTGAAATGAATCTAGACCATTGATCTAGAATTAATCGTGTCAAAGAAGGATCGTTAGATGAGGTCAAGTTACTCAAGGTTTAATCAGGGAATATCACTACGAGAGAATTGGGAAGTGGGAAAAGAGAATAACCCAAAGTCACGAAGGCCGAAATGAATCTATACCCTTGATATAGAACTGATCGCGTCAAAGAAGGATCATTAGATAAAGTCAAGTGACTCGAGGTTTATTCAGGGAATCTCACTTTGGGAGAATTGAGAAGTGGGAAAGCGAATCACCCAAAGTCCCAAAGGCTGAGATGAATCTATAACATTGATCTAGAATTGATGACATCAAATAAGGATCATTAGATGAAGTCAAGTTACTCAAGGCTCATTCAGGGAATATCACTTCGAGAGAATTGAGAAGTGGGAAAAGCGAATAAACCAAAGTCTTGAAGGTCAAAATGAATCTATGCCATTGATCTAAAACTGATCATAGTCGTTGGATCAAGGATCCAGATGAACCTATTCCCATCAAATTTAGGAGGAGGACATCTCACACATCAGACAATCCATATCAGTAAAGACCACGTCAGCAAGGACGTCTGGCACAATCAAATTGTAACAAGTGTAAAGGTCAAGTTGGGATTTTAGGTACACGTAAGTCACAAATATAAGTGACATGTGGAAATCACTCGTCCAACTCCAAGTTAGTAGTGACGTCAACAAGTTACATCACTCCAGGAGTTTTTCCTTTTGGGGAAACCAACAACTACCTGAAGCGTCGAAGGCTGAAGTCAATGCTAACCGTTGATCTAATATCCTATGGATTCTCACATGACCGTGAGATCAGAATGTAGTGGAAATATGTTGTAAGCACTCCCACGTTGACCACATCTTCACTGACCAACTACGGTGGAAATTGGAACAACATTTACCCAGACCTCCAAACCCCCGAAGTCCTGAAGTCTCGCTGTAAATAGTGGTCGTCCCTCTCAACCTTTGATTAATTAATAGACGTTGGATAAATAAGTGGAAGGATAGTGTAATGGTAAAATATAGATTGTTTATTTGTTTCTGTGAATCGCACTAACGATTAGATCAATCCTTGTGAGAGGTCAAACTTCGTAAGACTAGATGAAAGAGAAAACGCTTGAAGGCTGAAGTCTAGAAGACTATGTTCCTGCCCCTGATCATAGGTTATGAACACATCAACCATTAAGTGTTGGAAACATCACTTAAATTAATAATACCGTGGTTTTGCACATATGGTCACATGTAAATGGTTTGAAGAAAGCGCCTCTGTAGAATTCACTTTCTGCAATATTTGTAGAGACATGGAATTGAGTTAAAAACGAAATCGATCCATATTAGTGATTGATTTATGAAAAACACTCTAACTAATTCGAAAATCCCAATCATGATATTATATGAATAATAATGAAGGAATCTGAAATGGAGAGTGATGAGCCCATGGTCATTTGAAAATAATAGTTTGAAGGAAGCGCCTATTTGCAATAATTAGTGATGGCTTAAAATGTAGAAACAATTTACAAACGATTTGAAGTCTTTAAAAAACTATTAATAGTAATAATAATAGAAGTTATTATTGTTAAAATGAATGAAGGGGTGCAATGATTCATTGTCAAAATACGCAAGCATTCAAGTTCACTCCAATTGGAAGATTATATAAAGAAAGAAGTGAGTTGAACAAAAGATGTAGTTGAATTTGTTGAAGTATATATATTTATATATAATGGATTGAATGAAAGTTCATTCTATCATATTGGTGCCTGTTTACAAGGTGGGTCTTGTATGAGGAATGGATTCCTCACATCTAAGTTGGATCTGAGATCAACAAGCTACGACTTTTTATGAGGGTTGGGTTGATCTTATGTATTCATTCAAGTTAAATAAATAAATAAAATATTTATTATTTTATATATTGGTTGAGAAATTGAAATAAATATATGTTTATCAATTAATTTATGAAAATTTGAAAATTGTCCAAAGTTTTGTGACATTGATTCAACATCCCCTCTCAGTGTCAAGTGTAAATTTGAAAACTAAACAAACTAGTTATAGGTTAGGGCCTTGGTTTAGGTTAGAGAGATAAATATCTAAGGCCATTGAAAATACATAGGAGTCAGATTTGAGGAGAGCCTAAATTCATCTATTGTATAAGTATATCGGGGAGCCTCCTCTAATACAGGAGATAAACATAAGGTTGCATAAAGGAGAGATGAGGAGATTTACCTCCAAAGCTTAACATAGCGTAGTGGAGAGATCGTATATTGAGAGTTTCGCTAGTGCCTTTACCTCCGTAAGAGGTGACACTTTTGAAGCTTCAAGATTTGTTACCATGCCCATACGTTCTATCATGACTATCGTTTGTACCCTCCAGATTTTTACTACGAGTTGGTGACCTTAGTTTCTTTTCCTAGGGATCTCAGAGGTAACTATGGGTGTTTGTCGTGGTACCAGCGACAAATTTCATATCACACTTTTCAGTACTATTACAAGGTGCCCCATAAAGAGTTTGTTATTGCACCTTATAAGGATGGTCAATGGAAGTAGATATAACTAATTCTCTCTCATTCATTCATCGGTCCATGAGACTTAATAAACTCATTCATTCATCCTGAGGGACCTTTTCCACTTTTTCATTTCTTTGGACTCAAGACCTTATCCACCTGGGATGAAAATTTATAAAAGTTGTTTGCTTGTGATGTTTCTCTAAGGGATTTTATCAGAGTTCTTCTTTGTATACTTGTACTTAGTTTTTTTCAGTATCACCGATTTTGGATCATTGATTTAGTGTGGTTGACCAACTTCTCTGGTGGTCGGGAAGGACCCCTAGTCTTTCTCTTGAAACTGTGGAGCCTCCTAGAAGGTGTGGGTTTTTACACCATTGGTTCACTAGAGTCAGTGAATGATACTTTTATGGAAATGAAAAACCCAATGAGGGGAAAAACTGTGCATAATAAATTTATGGCCAAAGTTTTGGAGGATACCAACCAAAGGACCCCTGCCCAAGGTGATTCTTGTGTTTTTATTTTCTTTGGAAATGTTGGTTCCCGCTTGATGGCCACTTTGAAAATTCCTTGGTTGAATGTAAGACTATCAGTTTGGTTGTGGACCACTGTGAATGTACCAAATGATATTGATGCTTCTCATATAATCACCTTGTGTCATGGGAATCATATAGATGTTGATTCTTCACCTTTTGCATCCACGTGGTCTACTCCTTCTCCTTCACCCTCTTCATGTTAAAGTCTAGATATTAGTAACCAGAAGTCTAAAAGGAATAGGAAAGAATAAGTCATTAACCTATGCTACTCATGTTGGATACCTACACCGACCCTCTACAAGTCATGATGGGGGAAAGAGCCTAGTCCCTACGATTCATACTAGAGTTCAGTAACCAACCTATACTAGTCATGTTGGAGTTAGTACACCAGCCTCTATAAGTCATGCTTGTGGAACAAAACCAACCACTGTGAGTCATGTTGGAAGTACGAGTCTAGTCATTGTGATTCATACTGGAATTATTTTACCAACCTATGTCGATCATGTTGGAGACCTGTCAATAACCTCTGAGACTCATGTTGAAGACAAGCAATCATCTGCTCCAAGTCATGCTACAGGAACGATTCTAGTCACTGTTAGTCATACTAGAAAAACGTCACCAACCTTTTCAAGTCATGTTGGATATCAACACATAGCCTCTGCAACTCATGTTGTGAGTATCCCACCGACCACTGCAAGTCATATTGGGGGAATTGATACTGTCGAGAAGCCTAGACGTAGAGGACGTAACCCCAAGTTCCCTTTTAATATTTGTGAGGGAGAAAACATTACTCATCAATGCCTTGAGATTAAAGTAGTATGAAGAGTGTGTTCCTTGTTTGAAGGCCCTTCTAGTGTTGAGTCATCTTTTGTTTTCAAGCAATATATTCAATCATTGGTTGATGAAGTGGTCATGTTGATGCAATATTTAGCTAATACTACTCTTGTTTTGTGGGGTCATGTTTCTCTTAACCATGTTATCTCTCATCATATTCAACCAATGGTTGATGTAGTGGTCAAGCTGATGCAATATTTCACCGATCCATCTCTTCTCTTGGAGAGTGACTAGTCTTCCAAATTGGTCGAGCCGACTCAATATTCAGATGATCCCAGTCTCCTTTCAGGGAGTGATGCATATTTTGACTATGTCTTTATCATTTTGAGCTCATTAATTTCTCACCCTCTCACAAATCGCGTATCTCTTCCAAGATCAACATCTATGTTTCCATTATTTTACACACTCAGGTTCATGAAATATCAAAAAATGAACTAATGTTGTAATTTAGGGGTTTATATTCATATTTTAAAAGTATTCCTTTATACAATGCAATATAAAAAAATAGATATTAATATAAAATCACACACATAGATGATAGAAGAAAGAGAACACAAAGCAAGGGGGAGAAAAACAATAAGAAAAAAAAAAGGACTTTATTCAAGTAAAACAATAAGAGATGATAATTAAATATATTCTTTGTTACACATATGCACATATTTATACTCATGATTCCATTTAAGGTATTTCTAATTTTCTAACTACCTTGTTCAGTCGACGAGACTGAGTGGTCAATAGACTTATAGAATCAACTAAATTCTAGTCGACTAATATTTTATTTGGTCGACTATGGGGTCTATTTATCATCCCCCTAAAGTAACATTTCCAAACACAAGTTTCATACTTCCCCGTGTCTTTCTTTCAACCAACCTATCCATAAAATTATTGTAGGATTCAATATTTAAGTTTTTATAAAGATGTGAATTTTGAAGCATTTACTCAGTTTCATTCCATATAATTTTGTCAACGCTTTGAAGCCTTTTATCTTGATTACTCCACAATAATAAATTCATGGAACTAAAAGAGTCCTTTTGGTACCTACTATAGTTGATATTTTCAATGATAGCTTCCTTTTCATACAAAATTCCTTTGTCACTAGAGAGTTTCATATTGGCATAATAAGTGTGATGATTGTGGTGGAACTCTATCTTGGATTACCATGGCTCTATAATGAGTCCAAATATCCTTCACATAGATTTGGATAAACTATAGTGTTCTAAATACAATCATCACCCACTGTGATTTCCAATTTTTCAACATCTTTTAGAAGATACTCTAGTAATATATTGACATATAGCTATATCCATGTCAACCACGTACCATCATTACAAGGATATAAAGACCAAAGTTGTGAAACTTATGGTGGTACATTTTCTTCAAATGTAAAACCATCAATGGTTAGGGACCTAAAATCCCTAAACCCTAACATAGGTAGAATAATATAATTCCATGTAATAAAGGCCAATATTAATAAGGCCTAGCAATAAGGAAGAATAAGTCAAATGTAAGAAGACCTAATAAAATATTCCACTTCTAGAAGGATCTTCCTCGAGATTGTTTGTTTGGATATACATATTTAGTATAAATAGAAGTAGAGGGTATGAGAAATCATGTCTTGGATATTATTGTAATAGAGATCTGCTCTGTTGGAGGTTTCCCCCTTGAAGAGGCAAATGAATATTGCTATCAGTAATCAATGTGATATTTCTGGTGTTATTCTGGTATTATTTTGGTATTGTTCTTGTTATATCATTGTTTCTCTTCCATTTCTAGATAAAATATTTTTTTTCTCCATACTATTTTATATCTAGAATACTACAAGTGGTATCGGAGCACCTTCCTCGACATAAAATTGTGGGTTAAATTGTTTCAAGATAGAGACATATTCCGACGTCTTAAATCTATAGATATCTATCGTTACACGGATAAACCCATGGTCGAGAGTCATACACACAGGAAATACAAGTGGTACTCAACCCCACATCTGTTGTCCACCCTTGTAACCCCTATTGGTACCCCTTTGAGTGGTATCACATGAGACAACACCTGTATACATATCAAACTAGATCTCCTGAAGCCCTTCATAGATAAACAAATCATTTTTCTGAATGTTATAGTTCCACCAAGAACAAAACTCAGAAAGATACTATCTACCACCTATGTAGTCGAGTAGTATGGATAAGGGCACGTTCTACTGTCCTTAGTTGGTGCACTGATATATTGGGCTGAGTACTACTATTGGACCCCACACGTATCTCAGAGAGCTATAGAAAAAGGAAAACCCTTGGCTGTAGAAACCCTAAATATCCTACCCCTCGGGATGGAAACCAAAAAAACAAAACAAAACAGACAAGATCTATTACCACGTAGTTGTTCCTTCTGCATTCTGGTTGCGAAATTACTACACATTTATTCCTGTTAAGCATTTGGGTATTTTATCACTACAGTATTATTCAAGTCATTGTATAAATTCGTAGGAGTAAAAAAAAAAGGAGTATAGGGGTCTCGTCGAAACACTTATTTGGGACCTACGCTACCGGATTCCTCTCTTCTCCCCAATTTGAGTGGTACCTATCATTTTTAACACAATTAGTTTTTTGGACCTGACCCTTCTCTTACACCGTTATTTGGCTTCCATCCCTTTGGATCTCCCTTTTTCCCTAGATCACAGTGGTACCTATCATTTGACACCCTTATTCTATGTAGTCCCACCCACGCCTCTAGACCCCTTTTGTTTCCCTTATACCATGTTCCTGTTCATTTGTCCAAATGAATACAACACAAGCCCAAGAACTCAATGCCTTGATTGCTGACACCCACCAGAACTAGGAAGACATCAAGACTATTAGTACCAACATTAGATCAATCAATTCATCAATTGAGATCCTCAAGGAACAATTTTCTCACATCAAAGACCTAAAAGAACACCTCCTGGGCCATTCCCATAACCCTTCCTATTATGAACAACCATGTTATGAATATGACCATGAATCTTCCCATTACCAAGGTCCTCATAGAACCCACTTTTCTCGAGACCTCCGGCCTCCCAGAATTGAGGTGAACAAATTTGATGGATCAGATCCTATAGGTTGGGTCACCCTAATGGAACATTATTTCTCTTTGAATGGCATTATTGATTATTTAGCCAAGATTCATTATGGTTTCCTACATTTGTATCTGCAACGATGGAAATGGTGGAAATGGAGAAAAAAGGCATGCCAAGGGTATCTTTATTGGACATAGTTTGTGGCCAAAATTTATGACAACTTTGAACCTGAAATCCACCATTTACGTTGTTTGACCAAGTTAAAGAAATTTGGGATAGTGGAATACTTTATTGTCGCATTTGAGCACTTTTATTTCATAACAGAGGGCATGTCAGATGATTTATTTAGGGAATTATATATCAGTGGCCTCAAAGATGAAATTTGTGCCCATGTTCTCATGGAATTCCCCCAAACTTGGATGCAAGCTACTCAATGAGCCAATGAAGCACAAAATATTGTATCCTCCTAGACCTGCAAACCCTCATTTCCTCCTCACCCTGAACCCACCAATTCCCCCACCCCCGGCAACTCCCCTCAAGATCCAGATATTAACCAGGGATGAAATGGTTGAATGTCAACTCAAGGGTCCTTGTTATAATTATGATGACAAATGTTTTGTCGGGCATAAGTGTAAGGAAAAAAATATTTTTATTGTTTTGACTGAGGATATTTATAAAGAGGATGTTGTTGTTCCTCATATGGAGGAACTACGACAACCATGTGACCTCACCCCACCCTCTGCTCTATGAGACTTTGACCCGCTGATTTAACTTAATGCTCTTGCTGGCTACTCTGCTCCACAGAATCTCAAATTAATTGATTACATGAAAAATAATAAATTCATCATCCTTGTGGACAGCGGTAGCACCCATGACTTTATTCATCGCTGCATTTCCCAAGAAGTCAGTTGTTACATCTGTGTAGTCAATAATTTTCAGATCATGACTGCCAATGGTGGTTCCATGAAATGTGGGGGATGATGTGAAAATGTGCGACTCCAAATTGGTCAGTATCACATTAAATCCCATATGTTTTCTATAGACATGGGTGCTTGTGACATTGTTCTTGGTGTCGAATGGTTATGCACTCTAGGCCCCATTCTCATGGATTTCAATGAATCGACCATGCAATTCCAACAGGAGGGAAAAAAATATAAGTTCCAAGGAATCACAACAGGATCCCATGAGATCATGAGTTTCCATCACAAGGGAAAGATCCTCAAAAAAGGTCATTTGGGAATTATATCCCAACTCCACTCCATTCTTATTGTTGAGACATCTTTTGTGCATCCTGACCTCCAATCTATCCTCTCTCGCCACCAAGTTGTTTTTATCACCCCCAAAGAAGTTCCCCCTTTTAGTGGAGTCCATGATCATTCCATCCCTCTCATCCCAGGAAATATACCTCCCAATGTTTAGCCGTGTCATCATCCATTTTCCCATAAGAATGAAATTGAGAAAATTGTTCATGAATTACTAGAAGCATGTGTTATTTGTCCCAGTACTAGCCCTTATTATTCCACTATGGCCATCATACTCAAGAAAGGGGGTGCTTGGCACATGTTTCCTGATTTCTACGCCTTCAACAAAATCACAATCAAAGACAAATTCCCCATTCCTGTCATGCATGACCTCTTGGATGAATTCAGTGATGCTCAGTACTTCATTAAATTGGATCTACATTCTATCTACCTCCAGATCCATATGAAATAAAAAGACATTCCCAACAATGCATTTTCCAGTCATGAGGGTATTATGAATTCTTAGTAATTCCCTTTGGATTGTGTAATGCTCCTTCCACTTTCCAAAGTATTATGAATCATGTCCTCTGTCCATTTATTCATCATTTTCTCTTATTTTTCTTTGATGATATTTTCATTTGTATTAAAACTTGGCCATTCCATCTCTCCCATGTGAATCAAGTTCTCCATTTGCTCTCTAAGCACAAAATTTTCCTCAAACAATCTAAATCTTTCTTTCGCTCCTCAGAAGTGGAATACCTGGGTCATATTGTTGACAGGGATGGTGTCCAAGTGGATCCTAAGAAAATTGAATCCATGAAACATCAGCCGCACCCTAAAACTCTTAAGAGCTTGTGTGGTTTTCTGGGTTTAACTCGCTATTATAGGAATTTTGTTAAGAACTGTGGAAAGATTGCAACTCCTCTCACTTCTCTTCTTAAAAATAATTCTTTCACTTGGACTTCAACTGCAGATCATGCCTTCCAGGCCATAAAATATTCTATGTGCTTGACCGTTTTCCTAGCCCTCCCAGTGTTCACAAAGACATTTGTCTTGGAATGTGATGCTTCTGGGAAAGGAATTGGAGCAGTCCTCATGCAAGATGGCAGACCCTTGGCACTCACTAGAAAACATCTTTCAGTAGGACATTTGGGCCAATCCATTTATAAAAAGGAAATTTTAGCTATTTTTCATGTTGTGTATCTCTGGTGTCCTTATTTATTAGGTCAAAAATTCAAAATAAAAACTAATCATTAGAGTGTGAAGTATTTCCTCGAACAACGAATTGCATCCCCGACAAAAAACAATGGTTGACCAAGCTATTTGGATATGATTATGAGATCATTTACAAAAAGGGAAAGTAAAATATAGTGGTCAATGATCTTTCCTGGAAATATGAAGAAGATGGGTCCCTTTTCTCCCTCTCCTTCATTGTACCATATTTGATCAAAGTTGTTCGTCAAGAATGCCTTCAAGACCAAAACATTTCTAGCCTACTCCACCAATTGCAACACAATTCTTCAGTTTCTCCAGGGTACTCTTTTCATAATGAAGAGCTTCGCTACAAAGGTTGTTTTTATTTATGCAAGAAATCCCAACTTAAATCCACAGTGCTTTCTGAACTTCATGCCTCACCCACAACTAGGCATTGAGGGTTTACCAAAACCTATGAATGGGTCAAACGTTCTTTCTTCTGGGAGGCTATGAAATAGGATGTCTGCACCTTTGTCGTTGAATGTGAGGTATGTCAACGCAACAACTAGGAAACTATCAAAACTCCCGACACACTCCAACCTCTTTCGATTCCCCTTGCTATTTGGTGAGATATTTATATGGATTTCATTGCAGGCTTACATAAATCGGGCAATAAGTCAATCATTGTGGTGGTCATAGATCATCCCTCCAAATATGCTCATTTTTGTGCTCTTCAAAACCCATTCACAACCGCCATAGTGGCTCAAATCTTCATGGATAATATCTTCAAGCTTCATGGCATGCATAATTCTATTATCTCTAATAGAGACCCAACTTTCACCAACATTTTTTGGCAAGAATGTTTCAAGCTATAGAGCACCCAATTTCATCTCAGCACTACCTATCATCCCCAGACAAATGACCAGACTGAAGTTCTCAACAAGTGTTTGGAAACATATTTGAGTTGTTTTGCATATGAGTGGAAAAATCGGTGGGCTCAATGGTTACCCCTAGATGAATGGTGGTACAACACATTTTACCATATAACTACTCGCATGACTCCTTTTCAAACATTTTATCGCCAAACACCCCCATCAGTTCTCTCCTATATGCCAGGGTTCTCAAAGGTTCAAGAGGTTGACAAAAATATTAGAGACTACGAGGCTATTCTTCGGTCCCTCAAAGAAAATTTGGTCATGGATCAGAATCGCATGAAGCAACAAGCAGATCGAGGTTGTTCTGAACTCCATTTTGTTGAAGGGGACCAGGTATTTCTTTGAGTACAACCTTATAATCAGACTTCACTCAAATCTAAACATTGTCATAAACTTGCACCTAAATTTTATGGTCCTTATACATTTCTCAAGCATGTGGGATTGATGGCCTATCAGTTAGCTCTACCAAGTCAGTGGAAGCTCCATCCTATTTTTCATGTTTCTTGCTTAAAGAAGGTGATTGGAAATAAGTTCGAAACACAAATTAGTCTCCCTAAGTTGGATGGAGAAGGTTCCATATGGTTAAATCCACAAGCAGTCTTGGCCCAGAGATAGCTTCATATCCATTAGAGAACCATCCAGAAAGTGTTAGTCTAATGGAAAGATACACCACCATAAGATGTCACCTGGGCACCGACTACCATTCTACACCAATTCCCTCGTCTGATTCCCGGAGGGCATGCTAAGGACCTAACCTCCCTAACCTCTCACGTAGGTAGAATAATATATAAAGGCCAATATTAATAAGGCTTCACAATAAGGAAGAATGAGTCAAATGTAAGAAGACCTAATATCATCTTCTGATTCTAGAAGGATCTTCCTCTAGATAGTTCTTTTGGATAGATAGATTTAGTATAAATAGGAATGGAGGGTATGCGAAATCTTATCTTCGATATTATTGTAATAGAGATATTCTCTGCTAGAGGTTTCCCCCTCGAAGAGGAAAGTGAACATTGCTATCAATAATCAAAGTGCTCTTTCTCGTGTTATTCTTGTATTATTCTGGTATTGTTTTATTTATATTATTGTTTCTTTGTCATTTCTAACTAAAATATTTATTTTCTATATCGATTTTAGTACAATTCAACTCAACTCGAAAGAGTCTATTTGTATATTTGTATTTTATTCTTTATTTTATCCCTCGGTGCCTATCAACTTTTCCATTCGACTAATTCTTTCTAATTCCATATACCATGACACTTGGAAATTGAAAAGGAACTCATGTTAAAGGATAACGCTTGTGAAATCTAGAAACAAAAACAGAAGATGTTGTAGAGATGTAGTGAAAAAACAAGGGGTTTATAAGATAAGCATCGTGGCCCTCATTTATTGCAGATTGGGGATCGTGCCCAATCGCATATATAGAAAGAAATATATAGCGTTAAATATATGAATATGAAACTATTGAGGTATGGTCTATATATCATACTTGAGAAAATCAGAGAAACTGATTTTAATCTCAGTTTTCCACGATACGTGGGCTTGCATCCATTCTTCGATACAAACTTTCTTCAAATATATTTTACATGAATTCTTGATTCACAAACCAACTTGTATCCTAAAGAACTTCATTACATTCACGTAGATAATCCGTTGCAATAGAGTCTATTATTTCACGAAAACTTCACCACACAAGGATGCATGAAATTACTTTGTTTCAGGTGGCCCAACAAGGACAACTCCTCGGACAAAGATAGATCTTTATAAATGTTTTATCATATATCCTTGGACAAAGATAGATCTTTATAAATGTTAGAAAACACTTGATGATTTATAATACATGTTAAATGGAATTATTATTAGTTAGTATTATCCTAGGCAATCACCATTGATGTGGCAACATACAACTCTTCTTCAACATGACAACTAGCAACATGCTAGTTAGTCTTCTTCATTCTTCGTTTAACCAATTTGCAACTAAAACAAAGTTGGTTGGGAACTTAAAAATCACATATATATATATATATGAAAAGAGTGAAGTCAAGGAAAAGTTCCTTGAAGCTTGGAAGTTGTGAAAAGTTGGTATCTAGATAAATTGTATCTTATTTGAAATAATTGATATGATAGGGGAAGTTTCATATAGAGTTGCATATCTTTCTAGTATTAGAGATTATAATGTTTTCCATGTTTATTTTTTGTAATAAACATGTACATTATGTTAATCATGTGATTGAGTGGGCTATGATCTAGAGGTAGAACAAATGGGAGATTTCCAATCAAACCTACTGTGCATTCTTGACAATTATAAATAAATTGGATCAAATTGTATATAAATAAATTGGATCAGATTATATATAAATTGTAAATTCGTGTTTATGACGATGGGAGTCAAGCATGACCACACATTGAAATGATATAAATAAAATGTAAATATAGTATTATATATTCCCAGTGTGTAGCTCAAGGCCAACTATTGACTAGTGAATGCTTAGGCATGTATGATGTAAATATACTTCTATAGACGATGTGGTAGGATTTTCATGAAGAAATCAAGATATTTACATATCAATGTTGGAATATAATATACAATGGTAAAAAATGGTCATGGATAGCACAAGAGGGGATATAATTCCATCATACTAGAAGAGGAAAGGGCGTCTATAGGAAAGTAAATACTTTGTTGCCAAGTGTCAACCTTAGATCTCATTTATTTTTCTACCATGTTCCTTAATTGAATCGTCGACCTCCATTGAATTATAGAACCAATCATTGAATACATGTAAGATGTTTGTGGGGGAGCCTTCTCATGTAGTTCTGGGACATGCGATGAGTACAATCATCATGGAAATGTGTAAGTGTACTTCATTCCTCATTCCAGAAGGAATGTTAGCATTAATTTCCCTTAACTCCTTCATTTTTCATTCATTCCCTTCATAATACCACTCACACCTCCATGCTCTAAATTTCCCATGTTGTGTTCTCCATTTCAAAGACTTAACAAATCTTTAGATTAAAAAAAGTTAGCATCAAAAAGAGGAAATTGTAGACCTTGAATGAGATATATATTGTTGTAGGAGAGCATAGAGGCTCGACTAGTTAGGAATCATTAACCAACTATCTATATTTTTCTCATTAGAAGATTCAGATCCAAGTGTTATTTTGTAGGCTATTCACAGAGATAATTCAATATATTGGACCTTTTAATCTTGCACTAAATAGCATTGGAAGGAAGAATATCCCTAAGCCATTGTCAACTAGAGAAAGTGAGTACCTTCCATATATTGCGTGGGTGAGTGGAAGGGAGTGTCATGGTTGTTGGATGGATGGACGAGATGCTTGGAGTGCTCACTAATAAGAAATTAAGACCCATTTTAAGAATCTATCATACACTAAGAGGGATCAATCCCTTGAGGTGAAATCTTTTTTTCATGTTTTTCAATTTAAAAAGGTTTTCACTTGTAGGGACTTATCACTCTTTGGGGAGGATAGATCTAGAGTTAAGATGGCTCTACTATATATATATATATATATATATATATTTTTGATATTGTTCAAATATTTCATTTATGGTTTACATTGAAATGCTTTTGTTATTAATATCTTTTTAAATGCCATGTGTCAAATCCATGTAGAAAGTGCCTCTTGGTGCAATAAGAAATATTTATCTTTAATTTTTTTATTCCTTTATATGTATGTGTATAGTTGATATTGAAATATTTTAATTGTTATTAATAATTTTTTTGAAAAATTCATATAAACTCCATGTAAAGAAATGAAAGAATTACACATCCCCTCACACTAAGATTTCTGAAGCACTTATTAATCATCATCATCGTTAAAAATTAAACATGTCACTTACACGGCTATGTAGAAAGTGTCTCTAGAAAGTCTCTCTAGCTCCAATGACAGAAAAATAGCTGGAACGAATAACCTAAAAACCTCTTCCTCATAGTGACCTGTTAACCTAGTTTGCGGGCAGAATGAGTTTGTTCAATTCTTTTCTATTAAAACATTTCCAATTTATCATTGTTTATGAATATGCCATTAATGCTATTTTTATGTTATGAAAATATATGCAATTGCACATGATTGTGCATGTATTTGTGATTATCTTTGAATATGCGCACTTAGTTGGCATGCATTTTATTATTTTCCAAGGTGTAGACTTACAATTTAATTTTTGTCATCCCTTGAAGATCTTTTCTATTTAGATTATGGTTAATTGGTCTTCTGAGAGATGGAATTTGGACGTCCTTATTTCATGGCTGCCCATCTCGTGAACTTCGCAATTTTCCTCGAGTATTAGGTCTGTATCTTTTTTATTCTCTGGTATGTCTCTCTATCTTTGTTATTCTCTGGTATTAGTCTTTCAAATCACTTCACCTACATTTGTCATCAAGACATACACGATTTGAAAATCAACTTTTACAGACGATTAATTAATATATTAAAGTTTTTATCTATTGAGTTTCAATTCTCAGCTTTTGTCTTATCATTAATATGATAGAACGCTTTTAGTTAATGATGTTATCGTTTGTACATTTAATTATCATAGATAGTATATGTTTTCCCGATGATGGTGTTTAATACCCGTACTCCTCACATAGACGATACACATCATTATTGTTTTTATAGATTTTAAGCTTTTGTTTAAAAATTACATCATATGTTCATTGAATTTATGTCTTTCATCACATAAACAAGATATAACTTTGCACCGCCAATTTCAAAATATAGGTCAGATTGTCGAAATGGTGTAAAGTATCCTCGAGACTCGAGAGCCTTTAACATTTCCACCTCCCTAATAACGGGACCTCTCGAATGCAAGGCGATAGACTTTCCTCGCTTATCATGCATAATCTTGAAGTTGTATCATTTCTTTAACAGTCCCTTCTGTGTAAGAAGACGCCACCACAATCTTATGTATAAAAAAAAGCCAACGTTACCATTTCAAGTAGAAAGATGCAATAAGAAACCATGGGGCCGACAATAACATGCTACGACAATCTTATAAATAAAAAATGCAAACATGGGATTAAAGAAAAAAATTCCGATTAGTTCGAGACATAATACACATAGCAACCGCTAAACATAGGTATGTGTTGATGCGCGTATGCACTGATCCACGTAAACAAATATAGAGAACGGATACAGAGAATGCACGCATCCCTGTAAACAAATACAAACAATGCACACGCCCACGCATCCCTGTAAGCAAATACAAAGAATGCACACGCCCATGGAGACAAATGCATAGAGGAGCCTCCCATGGGGTGAAGAACTACTTCGTTTTTAACATCATCACCTGCTGCTCGTGAGGGAGAAGATTAAAAAAACCCAAGATGATAGGGATGCCATAGAGGGATTGCAGATATCCCTGTAGACAGATACAAAGAATGCAGACATTCATGGGGACAAATACAAAGAGGAGCCCCCATCGGGTGAAACTCTGCTTTGATTTTAACATCTTCACCTGCGGTTCCTAAGGAAGAACATTAAAAAAACCCGAGATGATCAGGATCCAAGTCATTCCAAGCATCCACAAAAATTTTGAATTTCTTCCAATGGGTTATCCCAATATCTGTTATCTTTTAGATAGACGATCATGGGGACAAAATGTTTTCTCAAAGGGAGCCCTATGTTTTATTGTTCCTATTAGAAATTATCAACTATCAGCCAAAAATATCGCTTTTCCCACTCAAATCAGTTTTCCAGTTCTTGATTTCTATAGGTTATGCTAATATGAAATTGAGTTTCAGAAGGTGCCTCACGAGAACTCCAGAGCATGATGCCCAAGGCAAGCAAAAGCCGAGTACACTTGCATATGCTCATAACTCTAACTTCCGGAAGACGATTTGAGCTCCATGCTGAGGATGAAGCATCATAAGAACAGTAGGTGCATGCCTGTAATGAGGAGAAATCTGAAAAGAGAAGCGTTGCAAAATCATGGCTAAAGCCACCTTGGCTTCAAACATTGTAAAATTATGCCCTATGCACGTCCTCGGACCAACGCCGAATGGAATGAATGCCATTGGATGTTTTGCAGCCTGCGCAGCTCCACCTGCAAACCTTCGAGGATTGAATTCGTTCACATCGTCACCCCACAAGGCCTGATCATGGTGAATGGCCAAGATCGGTATCATTAACTCCATCCCTTGTGGAAGATTAAGCTTTCCAAGCGTCATGGCTTTGTTAGTTCTTCTGATCAAAGCAACTACTGGCGGATATAGCCTCAGAGACTCTTTAACAATCATGTCAACCTGCAAAAATCAAAAGAGAAAATAATGGACATGGATAAACAATCATGGAATAACAATATAAGGGTTAAAACCATAATCACAGTTCAATATCGCGCGCCTAATCAAATCCCTGATCAAGGTAGCATACAAAGATTAAAATCGGGAGGTTCACAATCCCCATGTCACAGACAACTAAATCCGGGATTATGACTCAGAGAGTATATCAGGTATTTTATCAGGTGGTATTCCCAATTCAATGTAGGCGAAAGAATTAAAGAGAGGAGTATCTTACAATTCTTAGTCCGCTCACTGCGTTTCTGTCTGGAATATTTTGCCCGCAGACCTCCAGAACTTCCTTTCGAGCCATATCTTGCCAGTCACGATGGACTGCTAGAAGAACCATGGTCCAAGTTAGCATATTAGAAGTTGTTTGCTTGCCAGCAAAGAAGAAAGTCTTGCATTCCTCCATTATCTCGTCAATTTTGAGAGCAGAATAATTATTAGTATTGCCCTTAGCGTTTATCATGAGTCCCAGCAGATCAGTACCAGCGTTTGATTTCTGTTGCCGACTTTGAATTAGATTGGTCATGGACCTTCGAATTTCCTTATCCAGTCTCCATTTATATAGATTTTTCTTCGTTGGCAAATACCTGAAACGGATTGTACAGCTAAGCCACGCAAGTATCTAATTGCAGCTACCTATAAAAACTCAAAAATGGGCAACAGTCATCGAATATATTACTTTTCACATATAT
>SNQJ01S0010403.1:172108-238511 GCA_010110895.2 Picea sitchensis | reverse complement strand
TCTTTTCTATTAAAACATTTCCAATTTATCATTGTTTATGAATATGCCATTAATGCTATTTTTATGTTATGAAAATATATGCAATTGCACATGATTGTGCATGTATTTGTGATTATCTTTGAATATGCGCACTTAGTTGGCATGCATTTTATTATTTTCCAAGGTGTAGACTTACAATTTAATTTTTGTCATCCCTTGAAGATCTTTTCTATTTAGATTATGGTTAATTGGTCTTCTGAGAGATGGAATTTGGACGTCCTTATTTCATGGCTGCCCATCTCGTGAACTTCGCAATTTTCCTCGAGTATTAGGTCTGTATCTTTTTTATTCTCTGGTATGTCTCTCTATCTTTGTTATTCTCTGGTATTAGTCTTTCAAATCACTTCACCTACATTTGTCATCAAGACATACACGATTTGAAAATCAACTTTTACAGACGATTAATTAATATATTAAAGTTTTTATCTATTGAGTTTCAATTCTCAGCTTTTGTCTTATCATTAATATGATAGAACGCTTTTAGTTAATGATGTTATCGTTTGTACATTTAATTATCATAGATAGTATATGTTTTCCCGATGATGGTGTTTAATACCCGTACTCCTCACATAGACGATACACATCATTATTGTTTTTATAGATTTTAAGCTTTTGTTTAAAAATTACATCATATGTTCATTGAATTTATGTCTTTCATCACATAAACAAGATATAACTTTGCACCGCCAATTTCAAAATATAGGTCAGATTGTCGAAATGGTGTAAAGTATCCTCGAGACTCGAGAGCCTTTAACATTTCCACCTCCCTAATAACGGGACCTCTCGAATGCAAGGCGATAGACTTTCCTCGCTTATCATGCATAATCTTGAAGTTGTATCATTTCTTTAACAGTCCCTTCTGTGTAAGAAGACGCCACCACAATCTTATGTATAAAAAAAAGCCAACGTTACCATTTCAAGTAGAAAGATGCAATAAGAAACCATGGGGCCGACAATAACATGCTACGACAATCTTATAAATAAAAAATGCAAACATGGGATTAAAGAAAAAAATTCCGATTAGTTCGAGACATAATACACATAGCAACCGCTAAACATAGGTATGTGTTGATGCGCGTATGCACTGATCCACGTAAACAAATATAGAGAACGGATACAGAGAATGCACGCATCCCTGTAAACAAATACAAACAATGCACACGCCCACGCATCCCTGTAAGCAAATACAAAGAATGCACACGCCCATGGAGACAAATGCATAGAGGAGCCTCCCATGGGGTGAAGAACTACTTCGTTTTTAACATCATCACCTGCTGCTCGTGAGGGAGAAGATTAAAAAAACCCAAGATGATAGGGATGCCATAGAGGGATTGCAGATATCCCTGTAGACAGATACAAAGAATGCAGACATTCATGGGGACAAATACAAAGAGGAGCCCCCATCGGGTGAAACTCTGCTTTGATTTTAACATCTTCACCTGCGGTTCCTAAGGAAGAACATTAAAAAAACCCGAGATGATCAGGATCCAAGTCATTCCAAGCATCCACAAAAATTTTGAATTTCTTCCAATGGGTTATCCCAATATCTGTTATCTTTTAGATAGACGATCATGGGGACAAAATGTTTTCTCAAAGGGAGCCCTATGTTTTATTGTTCCTATTAGAAATTATCAACTATCAGCCAAAAATATCGCTTTTCCCACTCAAATCAGTTTTCCAGTTCTTGATTTCTATAGGTTATGCTAATATGAAATTGAGTTTCAGAAGGTGCCTCACGAGAACTCCAGAGCATGATGCCCAAGGCAAGCAAAAGCCGAGTACACTTGCATATGCTCATAACTCTAACTTCCGGAAGACGATTTGAGCTCCATGCTGAGGATGAAGCATCATAAGAACAGTAGGTGCATGCCTGTAATGAGGAGAAATCTGAAAAGAGAAGCGTTGCAAAATCATGGCTAAAGCCACCTTGGCTTCAAACATTGTAAAATTATGCCCTATGCACGTCCTCGGACCAACGCCGAATGGAATGAATGCCATTGGATGTTTTGCAGCCTGCGCAGCTCCACCTGCAAACCTTCGAGGATTGAATTCGTTCACATCGTCACCCCACAAGGCCTGATCATGGTGAATGGCCAAGATCGGTATCATTAACTCCATCCCTTGTGGAAGATTAAGCTTTCCAAGCGTCATGGCTTTGTTAGTTCTTCTGATCAAAGCAACTACTGGCGGATATAGCCTCAGAGACTCTTTAACAATCATGTCAACCTGCAAAAATCAAAAGAGAAAATAATGGACATGGATAAACAATCATGGAATAACAATATAAGGGTTAAAACCATAATCACAGTTCAATATCGCGCGCCTAATCAAATCCCTGATCAAGGTAGCATACAAAGATTAAAATCGGGAGGTTCACAATCCCCATGTCACAGACAACTAAATCCGGGATTATGACTCAGAGAGTATATCAGGTATTTTATCAGGTGGTATTCCCAATTCAATGTAGGCGAAAGAATTAAAGAGAGGAGTATCTTACAATTCTTAGTCCGCTCACTGCGTTTCTGTCTGGAATATTTTGCCCGCAGACCTCCAGAACTTCCTTTCGAGCCATATCTTGCCAGTCACGATGGACTGCTAGAAGAACCATGGTCCAAGTTAGCATATTAGAAGTTGTTTGCTTGCCAGCAAAGAAGAAAGTCTTGCATTCCTCCATTATCTCGTCAATTTTGAGAGCAGAATAATTATTAGTATTGCCCTTAGCGTTTATCATGAGTCCCAGCAGATCAGTACCAGCGTTTGATTTCTGTTGCCGACTTTGAATTAGATTGGTCATGGACCTTCGAATTTCCTTATCCAGTCTCCATTTATATAGATTTTTCTTCGTTGGCAAATACCTGAAACGGATTGTACAGCTAAGCCACGCAAGTATCTAATTGCAGCTACCTATAAAAACTCAAAAATGGGCAACAGTCATCGAATATATTACTTTTCACATATATTAGGAATATATATTCTATTTACAATCAGGCCTATGAAAACCATATGTATAAAAGTCGAAATAGAATGAGGTCAAATTGATTAAATTACTAAATTCACTGAAAACTTTGGTCATGTTTTGACATCAAAGCACGATGACCTTCTACTGATGATTTTTATCTGATGATATGGGCATGAAAATATAACTGGCTACCCTTAATTGTTCCTTGTAGCATGGTATCCTTTTCAAAGCAGTTTTCGTATGGTTTTGGTCTGAAATGCAGCTCACTACCCAGTACATTTGGGTTCAGAGAAGCCGAGTTTTCTTCAATTTGTGCCTTTATGTGTGGTGTAACCTTAAATAAACCAGAAAAAAGATACTCGACTGATTTATCTTAATTATATATACAACACTAATATAACCAAGGGCGAAAATTTTGTTTGATATCCACCTGTAAGTGCTTGAACGATAAGGAAAAACCCTAGTAGGAAATGGAAATGACATTAGAAATGGAAAGAAAATTTTAGTTGAAACACAACATAAGAGAATGCAAACGTGGGACATAAATGGTAGCAAAACCTGTATTAAAGGCCAATCATTAATCCACTTAAGTTTGAAAGGGTTATTTTCCTAAGAACTCCGACTGAAGGGTCAGAACATCTGCGCTGTCCAACACACATCTGTATCGTCCAATACTCACTGCACCATGTATCTCTTCATAAATTAACTGGAGTTATTTTGTTCTTCTAGTATTTAATAGATTAGGGTTAAGCTGAATATGCGCGAATGAATACAAACAGTGGAAATTTTTAGGAAGATATACCAGTTGGTAATGTTAGAGAAACTACTTACAAACTGAACATTCTCTAAGTTGCATCTTTGGAAATTGCCGTGTTTGGAATATTATCTCACCTTGAAAAAGGGAGAATAACTTTTTGAAACGCTTCTGCAGCAAACCTCATCTGTTCCGACTGCATGTTGAATATATGCTTTCCTTCCTCATAGCTATTGCCAAAAGCGGTTCGCGCAATCATATCTGCACTTAGTGTTTGAAACTGTTCCGACACCTCTATTTCATTGACTCCTGAGTCGATCAAACATTCCCATTTGTTTAGCATATCTTTTGCACTTTCAGCAATCACCGGAATCAAAGCCTGTGATCATGTAGAATACATTAGTGTTATTGGATTTTTTCTGATTTTTTCTATAGATACAATTCACAAACCTAAGAAAGCATCACAGAAAGCTTAGTTGAGATTATAATTACTCGTAGGTGTTCCATGTGAAAGGCAGGATTTATGATTCTTCTGTGCTGAACCCATTTCTTGCCTTTCAAATTCAAGAGCCCGTCGCCTTCCAATTTCCTAACTATAGTATGGGCGTCTGTCTTTTCATAATCATCCAATTTGACACACAAAATCTCTCTAACCAATTCAGGGTCTGTAATATTTATTCTCGCAATAGGGCCAAACCAGAGCAAGAACATGCAACCTGTAAATCAAACCGTTAAATTGAAAGAAACAACTGCTTAGAGGAGACTCATTAAATTTTGAAACATTCAAAATAGTAAAACTCAAAAATAAGATACCATAGGTTTTGGTCCACTCATGGTAGAATGAGAGAGCTCTGGGAAGAATATCGTTTGAAAATTCCATCGTAGTATAACTCGCTTGCTGCATCATCTTCATCATGTCTTTTGCATTTCCCATCAATAACTTATACGGAGGACCTCGGATTCCTTGTGATTCAAAATGCATTTCTATTTTCCGAGGCTTCAACCATACAAAGCTTATGATTCTCATGACTATGACGACTGCAAAAACAGCCGCAGAAGCTGCAGCAACCACAAACCTAAAAACGCACGAATCCATTGTCATCATTCCTCTGTGCAATGTGAGCCTTCCTTGGCCTTCGTTAATCTTCTATTACTAGATTATATAATTTCATAATCCCTAAGTTGGTGCAACGGTTTCTGGGAATTGGATGGTGGTTTTACAGCTGCAAGTCAATGGCATAGAGAATATCTTAAACTGTCATGTCCATGAATTTACAAGTTTCCTCCGAAAGGGTGCCATTGGAGTACTTCTGTACAGCTCATTGGCATGTTATTCCCCGAAAATTATCTGGATTTGGACTAAAATATTAGATGAAATTGATGGGATGTCTATGTTTTTCTCGATACAGGTGAGAATAGGGTGTCTACTGAGTACAATGCGGTGATCATGAAGCAAAAAAATCGTAGGGTTGGTTATCGTGAGTGTAGCAGTGAAATATGTGCATTGGCCTCCTTGTCATAACCTTTCTATTTGTTTTGCAGGCCTAGCGCTGATCCCATGGTATTGGACTACCTCTTGTCTAGCTGTCTGCATTTAACGTTATACATCGCCATCAATTAAGCTGAATGCTTTTCCAACTCTGTCCAAACGTAGATACTAAGAGTCATTTCCCTGTACCTAATTGGCAGCCAGACAAACAGCAATTGCGATCAAAGTCAAGATTCAAGTCTCCCACTACAATCAATGCATTGGTTATGCTTATTAACAATAAATTTTGGAATAACAATAAATTTTGGAACGAAACTTTTATGAATCTTTCTCTATCGTCGAATCATGACAACTGTATCTTGTCCATTAAATTTTAGAATATTTTGCTAAATTATTTGCTTGGTATCAGATATTATATTAGACGTGGGTTATTTTTTAAAAGTTTTTGCATCGGTAACGTTATCAAATGAATAGACTCTTGACCTTATTTTAAGTTTATGCATTGGTATTGTTATAAAACAAAAAAATCTGATTTCCTCTGTATATTAAATCTTGGACTGTTATTCAAGTTTTTTGCATAGGTAATGTGATCAGAAATAAGTGTTTTTGGGCTGGCTTGTATCTGTCTTTTCCTGAAATTTTGAATTAATTTTACCAACGGCTTGTATTATTCTAATTAGTTACACAACAAAGCTAGGAAGCAATTTTCAAAACCCCTAAAATGCTCGTTGTGTCAAAACTCCTATACGTATATTATTATGTTACAATAAAATTGTTTGTTCCCCATGCATATACATAAAAGTGGGGAGCCTATATAAAGAGAACGAACGATGTCCTCTGTCTTTAACGATAATGTAAGACCTTTCAACCATAAATATAGCGAAAAGGTCATACACCATTGAAATCCCTTCAGTAAGAATCAAAGGTTAGTCTCTCTACACATGATCAATACTTTCTTCAAATTTTTCAATCCATTCCCCATATAAGTCGTCCATATAGACTCCTACACAATCATGGGTTAAATTTGAAAAAATGATGGGTTAAATTTGAAAAAATGATGGGTTAAATTTGAAAAAATGGCTAGGACAACCCTTTGAGAGGTGGAAGGGGCATTACAAAAACTAAAGGGAAGAACCCTATAAGCATAAGTACCCCATGGGTAAGTAAATGTGGTTTTTTGATCTTCAAGGGAAATTTGGATTTGGTTGTACCCACTAAACTCATCTAAGAAATAAAAGTATCTCTTCCTAGACAAGGTGTCCAAGACCTGATCTATGAAATGAAAAGGAAAATGATCTCTATAGGTAGCCTTGTTCAACTCTCTAAAGTCCACACAAATCCTCTATTTTCCATTCTTCCTAGGGAGAATAACTAATGGGGATATTCACTTGCTATCTGAAATAGGGTAAATAAAATTGACATGTAGGAGTTTTTTGAGCTCTTCTTTCACTATCTTTTAAGAATAGATTCATTCTTCTTTGGGACTACCTAACATGTCTAATTTGATCATTGGTGTAAATATGTTGTATACAAGTATCTAGATGAATTCATTTCATGTAAGAATAATCCCATGCAAAAGCACCAGACTATCCTTGAATCATTTGGATCATTTTTTGTTGTTGATATGATTCCAAGCTAGAATTGATATATAGAGATTTTCTAGGATCGATTTCAACAATATGAAAAACTAACTCTTCTTCTTCATTTATTGTTGATATAGTGAAGAATGTAGAAGTGTAAGGATTCCATTCAGGGTTGAAAATATGTGTAAATTCTAGGAAAGATTGAGGATACTCAATACATTTTGTATTGAATAAAAATAGGCTTAAAATATCTTCTTCAGTTTATTATTGAACTCCCTTTGCTTGCTCAAGTATTAACATGAGTTGAGCACAGTTCTCCTCCCCATAGGGATTCTCCAAACATAAATAAACATTAGTGGATGGTTGGGCATGAGGAAAGAGGATAAGTTTTCGACTGTGGGTCCCATTAGAAATTTTTATCTCCCTAGACCAATAACTAATAAATGCCTCACCAGTGACCAACCAAAGTTTGGAGGATTTTGAATGAATTACCAAGAAGTCCACATGATACTCCCAGGAGGCTAAGGTGATTGTTAGATAATCTAGACTTCCTTTTGGGATAATGACTAATTTGTTTAGCAATTCTAGCAAGGTCTATGTTGGTCTAAAGTGATTTAGTTGCACTGTTCACATGGTGTCAACATTCATAACATTTATTTTTGCTCCTATATCAATAAGTGTATTTGACAAAGAAATACCATTAATTTCTATAGTCACCACTGGATTTCCCGGATCATTATATTTATTTGGAATTTATGATATAAATTCTGACAATTGTCTAACCACCTATATAACAAGAGGTTCCTTCCTCTTCCTTCCAAAATTTTTAACGCAAAGATCCCTTATAATTTTGGAATAGATAGGAATCTATTTGATGGCTTGAAGTAGGGGAATATTTACACATATATTCCTTATTTCAACATCTAAATCATGTCCTAGAGGTACCTCGGGTTTCTTCACAAGTAACATTTCTGGATAAGGTGGAGGATTAGTTTCCTGAGGTATTTCTGATGGTTGAGGAGTGTGAGGAGGAATTTCCTCTTATAAAAGGATGTCTTCTTCTTAATTTGGTTGGTTATATATTTTCTATTCTTCTTGAATAACCACTGTAGAATTTGGTTTATTCAAGAGCTTCCCATATCTTAATTGAATTTCATTCAGTAAGTTTGAGTTATCACATAAGTTGGGAAAGTTTGTACTTCAAGATTATGTATAGGTCGTGTGGGTCTATTGTTCGGATTAGGGATGGGTTGTGCATGAATAGGGGTAGGACAAGGGGGGGTTGGATTAGGTGCATCTAGAATTTGTTGTTGTTGATTTGGGTTGAAAGGCAATGTGAGTTTTTGTTACAGCTGGAAAGGTGGAGATAGAGGGGATGGATTAAATCCAGGTAACAACTAAGAGATATTGGAAGGATATTGTGGGTAAGTACAAAAATTTGGTGGCTTAAAAGGAATATTCCCATATGCAACCCCACTGCATCCTTGTTTCCAAGGTTGGACTTATGGTTTCTCATGTGTCCATTGAGAGTAAGGCATTGTAGGAATCCATTGTTGTTGTGGGTATTGTGTGGTAGGATCGAAAGCAATATTAGGATTTTGTTGTCTACATGCTCTCTTAGGGGGAAATGATGTTTCTTGAGGTTCCCCTCCTCCCTTAAAAATGGAATTTAGTCTAGGTAAGGAAGGGAACTCATTAGTAGGATGATATTTTGTACCAAGCCCACAAATTTCAATGACATTAATAAGATGTTATTTTTCAGGATGTTTTTTCCAACATCGAGGATATAAAATTGATAAAGTAACATTTTCTTCTTCTTGTTTCCTTTTGATCTTTATGGTGTTTAAGTGGGTATTGATTTATTTTAGGGTGTTTATTTTGAATTTTTTTAGAAGATTCCCTAATTTTGTCCTTGTAACACCTCCTGGAGTAGGTTTAGTAGTTATTCTTATAGGATCCCTTACACTTTTCGTTTTTTTTTCTTCAATGCGGCGGTACCTTTTATAATACTCTGCAATGTCTACAAATGGATTATGATATACATCCCCAGAAATCATGAGGTTTAGTACATCGATACAATCATCCATTATACACTTTAGGAATATGGTCCTAACTGTGGTTGTGTCTAAGGAATTTTTTTTTTTCTTTTGATAATTGTATAGGAAACTTTCTAGGTAATCTTCCACACTCTCCTCCTTGGACTATTGCATTTTAAATATATCATTCCTAACATCTCTAGGTTTGCAATAATCCTAATATTTCTAGAGGAAAGTTTCTTTCATACCATCCCAATATAAGATAGTATGCTCTCCTACACTCATAAACCACCTTAATGTTGAGTCTTTAAGTGTGGCTAGAAAGAATTTTAATTTTTGTGCACTATTGGTATAATTATAACTTCTACATAGTATATCAAATTCAAACAAAAATGAATCGACATCTTTTGTTGACATAACATGGAAGTGAGGTAATGATGAAAATGGGATATTCTTCATAGAAAAATCTATGGTAATGTCTAATATTGTGAATCCAAATGTCTCAGTTTCATTATTTTCATTCCTTCCTCATCTACCATATCTTTGAATAGCATGTTATAGGCTGCAGGTGATGTTTCTCCACTAAGTGATGGTTCAACCACTTGACTAGTTGGAATATCAAATTGATCCAATACTTTGTGTGTTTCTCTAGTTGTAGATTCAACCTCTTCTACCACTATCTCTTTCTCTTTTCCATCTCCTCCTTATGATTTGGTTGCCAGTGCTTCCCTTACTGCTTGTTGTGATATGTTTTCAATATGCAAATTAGCTTCATATTCAGGACCTTTGGTTGTAGTTTCAATTACTTCCTTTGAACTCTCTCCTTTGAGAGTTTCTCCTACATAGAAATTAGTTGAATTAGTATGGGGGGGGTTTCTATATTTTTCTGTAACTTTGGGGGGTTTATTTGAATTTTCTGCAATTTTGAATGCAATAAATCTACCTTTACTATCCCTATGTCTACGCATAAAAAGATATATAATACTAGCACAACACAAACTTTAACTACTGAAGGTCAGAGGACAACCTAAATTTGCAGCAAACCCACTAAAGTGGATGCATGGGATATTCCCTCACGTCTTACCATCTTCTCTCCGCCCTTAGTTCGTCCTTAAAACCAATCCAAAACCATAGAATCAATGTAATTCAAATACTACCTATTATCGTCTACAACTCCCCGACAACGATGAAAAAATGTTGACGTAGTTATATTTTTAATATATTGCAATCATTTAATATGTCGATCTGATTTCATAATCAATAGATTTGATGCACTATATGTTCCAATAATAGATAAATTCCTATGCATGATGAGTATAGCCTACATAAGAAAACAATCTAAAACCAATACTCTATTTTTACACTTTTCAAGTAACACTCTCCACACAATTCAAAAATTAGAAAGAAAAGCTCATAAACAAGTATGTTATCTAAAAATCTTGCTCAGGTGATGAATATGTTCTTTTTCAGGCTCATGAAAGGGAAATATGAACTTTGAATATGTTTCCTGTAGCAACAAAACCAACAACAATTAAAAAATAAATCTTAATCAATCCTAGAAGAAATACCAGGTGAAGTAAGACGCTCCATTATAGGATAATGTAGGGTGAGAGATGGACGTATTCATTGTGCTTGCGTTTTCAAGATGTAGACTAATCAATTATGGAATAAACTCTAGGTGTGGTGAGATGATCCATTATAGGCTCATGTAGGGTGAGAGATGGAGATCTTAATTGTCCCTAGATTTGCAAAATAGAAACAAACACTACAACATTCAGTCTAACAAATGATTGTCTACCTGCACACACAGAGGGATAACAAGTATTTACCTATAAATCTACATTGCACTCATAAAGCTTATGTTGCACTCAAAAATATCACTCACCCAGAATTACCACACATATTTATTACATGATATCAAGTGTATCACTGAAACATAACATGAATAAATTCAGATGTTATAATCAAACACATAATTATTCTATCCACGCATAGAAAACCAAAATTATATTCATAAATAAATACAAGGAAGCTTACCTTGGTTGGCTCGGTGGGCCCTTGTCGTACCAACAAGGCAATTTTTAAAACAAACTTACAGAAGAGAAGACTTGATCACACTCATAGATTCCATGAATTGCAATTTATATCATTACGTTAAAAACATGGGTACAATCAATAGTCTTCAACAATCAATTCTACAACATAAAAATGCTTAACTATGTCTATGTCTCTCTATCATCTACAAGGGTCTCTCTTTTAAAGAGAAACAATCGTTACAATCAAAGTTTGGAGATACCATCAAATGACTGCACAAATATTACAATTGGTTGATGTATCATTTTTCAAGGAAATTATTTCATTCTCATGACACAAAGTGCATTAGGATGAATGTGTATCGTGGTCTTCAATGAACAAAGGATGTTAGATCCAACAAAATCCTTGAACCCATCGAGAAAAACCTCGTTCAAACACCCAAGCCTGCAAATGTGGAACTGGTACCATATGCGCACAACTGGAACAAGAAGACTGGTACCGGACGCACACAGTCAACTATATCGGTACCGAAATAAAACAAGAATAGGTACCAAATGAGTGTGGAAAATAGGTAAAAGATGAACAGAACATTGGTACCAGACGAGCGTAGAGATAGGTACCATATGAGCTCAGAGATAGGTACCATATGAATTGAATGCTAGATGAACTTTGAAACAAGTACCAGATGAAGAGGAGTTGTGTCATAAAGTATGCTTAGATCATTCAAAGCAATTAGAGAGAATTTAACATCAATTATTCAATTCCAATCATTAATAGATCTGACAAATCATGATTAAACATAAGTTACCTCATATATACACAAGAATGGATAAAAGACACGTCTTTTGAGGAAAATAAGAAAATAGTGCATATCTTTGAGGCAAAGTTGGTCAAAATATAGGACAAGATAAGGCAATTGGAGGTATCAAAAAGGAAACCCAACACTCTTCTCTGCTAGAGGTTTCCCACTTGAAGTGGCAAGTGAACATTGTTTTATATAAATAAAGTTATTATTTATGTGTTGTGGTTTCATCTAGTGTGTCGTTCCATTGTTATTTTCTACAATATTTATGTTTTTAGCTATTATAATAGATATATTACCTTACATTTAAAGACACCAAAAATACATGTCTCTACCCTGGAAATTTTTTTACCCACAATTCCTTCCAAAGAAATTTTTCTAATACCACTTGTAAGGCACCAAATGTAATATAATATGAAGAAACATGAATATCCAGTAGATATCCACGGAATAACAAAATATGTGGAAGATAAATACCATAAATAATACCTTTATTCAAAGAAAGAAATGTTCACTTTCTTCTTCTAGGGGGGAAACATCCAGCAAAGAAGAGCTCTATTACAATAATTCTCAAGACAAAGCTTTGGCATGTGTCCTACTCTTATTTATATTAATTCCACCTTCTAAATAACATTCTAGAGGAAGATATTTCTAGAAGCAGAAGCTTCTATTAGGTCTTCTTCCATTAACTTGTTCATATTTACTAAATAGCCCTTATTGACTACTGTTGGCCTTTATTACATGGAAAATATATTATTCTATCTACGTGAGGGTTTAGCAAGGGTAGGTCCCTAAAAACACCCAAGCTAATTCAACCTCATCAAGTAAGTGAATTAGAGGATGGAATTGCAAGTCCATAAAACTTGTGGGTAGTTCCTTCTCAAACATACAAACAATCTTAGATATCTCTCGATGCCACCATGGAATTCTATCCATATGAATCTCCTTTAATGGGATCCAACATATAAATTCATATAATTTTGGTATGGCACATCCAAGTTCTTTGGGGACATCATGGTTCATATAACCAAACATGATAAAAGGATAAAAACACTACAAAATAGACACACACAACAATAATTGATAAAAAATTGTGAGTGCATAGTATATTTTAATCTACACTATAGAAAAATAATCATTTATTTTACATACATACCCTTAGAAGGTTCGAATGGTCATGTGATTTAAAACCAGATAAATTCCCTTCTAGAGTGAAGAAATGTCATAGAATCGACTCATATAAAGAGGGTTCCTTCACACCTAATATAACATCCTTTTCTATAGAAATATCATATTTCTTAAAAATCCATTGGACATCCCCTTATTTAAAATACCAAGAGGGGTCAGCCTCTACTCTACTTTCTTTTCTTGGAAAATACCTCTTTTCAGTATTCTAAGAAACAAAATCTCTTCTAACAACCAATGTGTCACTTTTATTCAATAATATGTTCCTCTATAAATAAGATCAAACATATTTTAATATATGAGTTGTATATACTAAGTGGGGAATCTTAATATTCTCGTAATATGGAATCTCATAAGATATATATTTCCTTTTTATACCAATGCAAATTTTCTCAACATAGTTGTCAAAAAATTCAAGATCATCACACATAGGTTCTCCATATGAATCAAGAAATTATACCACTTCCTTCTCCTTCTCTCTTTCATATGACCTAATCCAATATATCGATCTGATTATTTTAGGTCTCTAGGTTATCTCTAGTTTACCATTGAAATAAGAGGAAACTCTTCTTTAAGGGTAGAATTATGGGAGGAATACACTCAAGCAGTCATACACTAGATTTTGTAGGGGGTTGGACCACCTATATTTTATATAAGGTCCACGAAATTTACATCCATGATACTCTTTTGCAAAAATACCTATGATCTTATTGTATACATAGCATGCTAGTGTCAAAAATGTTGTTTCACCAAATTAAGTTTGCCAAATAATATTATAGATATAAACAAATCAATAAACATGCTTACTAGAGAAAACTCCTAGTCCTAGGTAATTATGTGTGGTGTATGCATATGCGATACAATGTAAAAGACCTCTCCATTTTGATTAGTCTTGATACATGATATACATGTATCCATTCCAATAATTTCTTAAATTCATTGACCAATGATTAGAGGTAGACATCCATTCTCTTGAATTCTCTTCTACCTAGGACTATAAGATCCAACATGAAATGTTCATTCCTAATGCAGAACCAAGGGGGAATATTTTTATTTATTAATACCACTAGCCAAAAAAAATTAGTCAGTGTTTTGGAGGGAATACAGGTCAAATCCATCCATGGATATGCTCAATCATAGGCTCTTTACTTCATCCTTGAATTTATCAAGCCATGTATCCTCTATATTATTCATGGATACTGAATTTGTTGGGATTCACATAACTCCTGGCTCACTTATATGTGAGGAATTCCACCCCTACAACACAACTATTTTTTTGCAACAAAAGAGCCTTTGAATCATTGGAATTAGAGGCATCTGCCTCAATATATTATGAGGAGGACCATGTGACTTAGCCTTATTTTTTAATTTTTGGCACCCGTCGTGCTCACATTCTGGACATATCACTTTGTCTTCATATTCATATCTGTGTAGAATATAATCATTTAGAAATGTGTGGTATGGTATGTACTCAATGCCCAACCTTTTCAGTGTTTTATTTTCCATTGTACAACTATCATGAAAGAAATTATCACTCAAAAGTACCTTATATTTGTGGAAACTACAATTAGTGGGAAACATAGATGGACATAGTCATTAAGAATGCACAAAATAAACCATTTTAGTCCTTCATTGTGTGACAATATTCCTTAAAAAATTAGCATACTTAATGGCTAGTTACCTCAAAAGTGTTGAGAAAGGCATGTCTAAAATATCATGCATTGGTTTCAGATTGTGCAGTAACATTGTTGTCCCTAGTTGGGTATACATTGAACTCTGTCCAAGAGAGGGGTGGTGGAAGCATATTTCAGTATTTCGAAGAACACATCGACAATAACAGTGTCATCCCCTAGCTCATTTTGTTGGAATTCATGTAAAATCATTCCCACCATGGCTTGGATATCCCATAAGAAATCATCAATACCAGCCTATATATAATTTCCTTCATCCAAAACATGTGAATAACTAGTGTCACTATACAAGTTTTGAATTGGTGGTTGAGGACATAGTGGGAATTGAATAGATGGTTGATTCAACCATGTTTGGTATACTTCATCTCTAAGCTATGATTTTTTAATAACCTTGTCTTGATTTCAATCGTAGTGGGGTGGAATGGTATATGGTAGTCAGGTCACTTGTCATCAGAATTGTGATTGTAAAAATATTGAACATTACATTTATAATATTAGTATCACAATGCATTTAGTATGTTAAAATGTTATACCAAACATTTATTAGAAGTGTGGATTTTTTTTCCCAATAATAAACATGCAACCAATCACTTTATAAAAATATGTCAAATTAAGAAATACGTTTACATTAATTCCATTGAAAACAAAAAAATGCAATTACTCAATTATTATTTTATTATGCCCCCTAGGGGATTCCTAAAGTTAGATACAATGCAAGGCATTTTTGACAAGTTGTTGATGGTGTTGGGGAATAGGGTGGAAAACGACATGAAACATAGAGCATAGTACTACATATAATTGAAGATGAATAAAAAGAAATTGCAGACAAAGGTGGTGTCTAAAGACATCATTATAACACTTAATTAAAGAGCATTGTGATAAGAACATCATAGTCAATGTTTCACATGTTAATATTCATGATGTATTGCACAATATACATGATTGATAATTACCCTAGGGTTCTACTTTTATTATCTCAATATCTAACAAAATTCCACATAATCCAAAATATATTTTCCACATGTAACCATCGATTGTTAGAGTTGACTCTGCTAAATATATTATGTCGATTTTGCTCGACATGACTTGAACCAACTGAATATCCATCCAACACAGTCGATTATTGTGTTGGTTGAACAACCACTTGACTATCTTCGATTGTTGGTTGACTATTTGACCGACATGGACTTCGACTATTGGTTGTCTATTCGACCAAAATGAACTTCGACTACTTGAATGAATAGTGTAGTGTGTTGGTTGATCACTCGATCGAATTTGTATATATGTAGGTCGAACTCTAGAACGACTTAACCCATGATATGTGTGATGAATTATCAATTCTTGTTGTTCCATCATTCCCCCATAAACACACAATTCTATAGATTCAAGAAGTCAAATTATGACATTATGACAACCCCCTATAATTGTACCTTCTTGAAGCCAAAGCATCATGCAGAGATAGATAAATATGGTTGCAACTAAATTTTTGGTGAAGATATCAACAAATTGATCTTTTATTCTGCAATATTCAAGAGAGACAATGTTCTCATAAACCAACTATCTCAAATCATGAGCATAGAGCTCAAAATGTTTCATCTTACCATGGGAAACAAATGTTTGAATAACCTGTATAACACTCTAGTTATTACAATATATTTTAGTTGAGGTTTGGACAAGAATGCAAAGATCTCCCAAAAATTGGCGAGTCCATACTATTTCAGTACCTACTTGAATGACGCCATGATTTCCTTCTTTTATAGTTAACGATGAGACTTCCTTCTATTTATTTCATGATCACACCAAATTTCCAGTGCTATAGAGAAACACATAGGAAGAAGTGGACTTTCGATCACCACCGTCACCAACTGAGTCAAAGTTGTTCAACTCAGCTAGCGAATATGAACTTTGACAATAATTGATACCAAAATGAGTGATACTCTTTAGATAGTGAACGATCCATTTGAATTCTTAGCAATGGATTCCATTAGGCTCCTACATGAACTTAGAAACCACACTAATAGTAAATGAAATGTTAGGTCTACTATGAGTAAGATAAATAAGACTTCCAACCAATTTTCTATAGAGTGTAGCATTGATTGCGCGTGTTTGACAGATTTTTGTAAGATTTACTCTAGAATTAAAAGGAGTAGAAAAAGGCTTGAAATAATCCATTTTAAAATGTTTCAACAAATCCATCACATATTTATACTAAGAAATGAAAAATCCATCACAAAGTGGTAATACGTGAAGACCCAAAACACAGGGCAAAGTACAAAGATCTAACATATCAAAGGAGTCAGTAAGATGTTTCTTCAATCTAAGTATGATATCATTATTATTTCTGATAATGAGTAAGTCATCTAAATATACAACAATAATCAAGGTGTGTCCATTGGTGTGGAGAACATACAATATGTAGTCAGATTCACACCATATGAAACCAAGTTGAAGAAATAAAATATCGATCTTAGCATACTGTAATGTCCCCAACGACCCGTGGTTGGGCCACGTCACACAACCTCAGTTTATGTAGCTTTGAGTCAACCAAGCTCTAACATCCTGAGCATAGTACTGAACAATGTTACTCTCAAATTTCACAACATAGATTCTACTCTAACACAATTCTGTGCAATATCATTTGAGGTAACATGCTTAGTCCACACTTGAGTCGCACCATAAAACTTATCTCAAAGGAAGAAAAACTCTCCTTTCAACACAACCTTAAGCAGTGGAAGTAAACCAATAACTACATACACTGACATTCTAATCACAAAACACAACCATGCGCACAACCATCTAGGAATCATATGTCAATTATGATTTCTTTGTGCATGGAGTCTAATTCCATGTACGTTCCCATGGATTTCCATCCTCTTGGAGTACATAGACTAAATTCCTATGCACACAACCATCCAATAATCTTCTTAAGGACTCGTAACCAAAATCACAAGATTAAATTAACAGTTAAGGCTATCATCAACTAACATACTCATGCAAAGCTACAATACAAGATATAAGTACCATACTTACATGTTCAAGCATCATCAAACAAAATAACAAGAATTACGTATATGCGAATACATACCTGAATTAAAACATATCAAGCATAGAAAAATATGCACACGATAAAAATTACAAGAACATAAATAACACTTATCTTTATGAAAGTCACCAATGAGTGCATAACTCATACATTCCTCCTAGCCATATACTTTGTTTCTTAATTCTACTAGGGAAAAAGGGTTTCTAATGAAAGGATAAGGTATGACACTCAAAAACATTACTCAGTACTAGGTTCCTGGTGCAGACCCCCTACCTCACCAAGGTTCTGCGACCTCCTAATATCTGGATCGATCTTCTTCTGAGCCGAAATGGCTCTTCGGACTCCTGCTGGAAGCCCTTGAACGAATCCATAGGTCCATTTAATTCCCTGGCACAGTCTTTGAGAAAACTAATGCATGCACTCAGCTTTTAGCGCTCTTCTCTATTCTAAACAAACACACCTTTTGTGTTTTGGGGTTTCGGGACTCCTGCATGCGATCTCTCCCAGGCTCCTTGTCTCTCCAACTCTCGGTAGTCGAAATGCCGAAAAGGGATTAACGACTCTGGGTCCTTCCTTAGCCTCTGTTCACATCCTTAACGTCAAAGTGCTACCGGCTTTTCGCGATTTGGGGAATCACAATGCAAGTATTCCTTCTGTTCTCTGTCTTTTGAAATGCCAAAACCCAAAATAGGGCCTAACTCCACAGCTCCTCCCTTAAGTCACTTTTCATCCGACCGGTCCTGTGACCTAGTGTTATTCCTCTGAATGCTTTTGAGTTTTCACGATTCGCAATTTCGCGATTCTGGCTGCAACAATTCTAGGTCCTTCGAACTCCCAGATCCTGAAATGTTGAAATCTACCCGTGACCATGGTCCACTTTTCAGGATTTCATAATTCATGATTTCATGATTCTAGCTGCAGAGGATTCTAGGTCCTTTGATCTCTTGGACCCCGAAATGCCGAAATCTCCCCCTTGAGAGATCAACGGTCTAGATTCCTCTTAAACCGACGATCACGATCTAACTGGATCAACAACCCACAACCTCTCGGGATTTTTTTTGAACCTTGACCACTCGTCACGTGTCCTCTTTGATGAACATTGTCGGTCGTTTCGCAATTTCGTGAGCCAAGACTTCTTGTCTCACGACTCCTTCTCCTTCAACTCTCGGTGTCCAAATTCCCAATGGGCTTGGATCTTTGACACCTATCGTCCAAAATGGACAATCCCGATGCTTTCGGGACTTGATGAGTCTTGTTCCATCTGTTGTTACAAGGTTTAAACCTCGTGCACCTTTTCTGGATTCAACGGCTCATGGAAATTCAACACTTCTCCCTCGAAGTTTCTTCCATCCATTCTACCCTTCTGTGCGGCTTCCCAGGGATTAAACCCCTCGCACCTTCTTTTGGATCCAACAACTATCGGTCCTTGGTGGGAAATCTGACAGCCCAGATCCTTTTTCCTATGCACCTCCCAAGGACTAAACCATGTTCATGTTTCCTTGATCCAACAGCTCTCAAGACACTATGCTCGAGATCCGACTGTTGGCGTGATTTCATGATTCGAGGAGTTCACGATGCAGTGACTCCAAAATCACTTGCTTCTCCAGACCCCGAACTCCGAAATAGCGAAATTCGAGCACGAGATCAACGACCCTTGATGCTTCTCATTCAACGGTCCATGTGAGTTTGGCACTTCTCTATAGAGTGCCTCTACCATCCATACAACTCCTCTCCTGGGGTGCTTCTAAAGGATTAAATCCCTCGCAACTTGGTGCGATCCTACGACTCTCGGGATTTCGGCACTTCTCCACGAAGTGTCTCCACCGTTCCTTTCAGTTTCTCTCCTGCGTGACCTCCCAGAGGTTAAACTCTGTGCACCTTCCTCCAGATCCGATGACTATCGGTTCTTTGCACAAGATCTGACGGCAGTTGTGCTACCTCCTAAGCTTGAGAACTTATTGCTTCCCCTTGGAATATTTTCTGAAGTTTCAAAGGCCTCGACCTTCACTTTTGAGATTTACTCCTAAGCACACTTTGCGTTTGAGGATCTCAAATAACTCAGATTCAATAAGTTTTCTAGAAAAGAAAACTCCTTACACCCACTTGGCTTTCTCCTGCTCGACACACACCTTGCAGAACCTATAGATTATTCAACAACCCTGTGAGTGTCTTCTCCTCAACACTTCTCTTTTCTTAGAACTTGAAATAGAGTTTCCTAGTGCACGCTATGCACTCACTCGATGCCCTCTTGACAAAGTTCTACAAAACCTTCAATATTTTTGTCTTCTCTGAAATCGAGACAGAGTTCCTTCCTGTGCACTCCTTGCACCTCTGTTGATGAACGTTCAACGCTATCCCTCTTGAGATTTCCTGAGGTTGTCTCACCTCTATCAACACACACCTTGCAAACTATGTGAACTCCTTGCACTCGAAAACTCCAAGATGGGACAAAATTGAAACTTATGAAATACTTCACCAGTTATGCATTTAAACATGAAATGCATAAAAACATGTAAACATCAAACACACAATATACAAAAAAAATTGCTTTTCTATTAATTGGTATGTCTATACAAATGTTTACAAAGACTGGATTGCAACAAGTCTCAGATCTCTCTCAAGACCTCTCTTCTCTGGCCTCTCCTCCTAACTCTCTACTCTAATTTCTTAATTACAAAATGAGGGCTCCCATGAGCTTATTCTCAACCACCGTCTCTGAGCTATCGCTATCACAGAGTGGCTCCTATGACTACATTACATAAATGGATGCCCAGTCTTGACTACATCCTGGGCTTGCTGCAAGAAACCATTAAAGGAAACCTCAACCACTACCTATACAAAGGCATGGTCTAACATTAAAATCCTTACACCATTTATTGAAATTTTGAATTTCAAAATTGAGAGGGTTGTGCCTCTCCCTTTCTCCATTAAACGCGTGCTAGATGTGTTGGCTAGATGGCACACTACCGACATGGGGTGATGCTCTTGCATCATACTCCTCAGCTGGAAAAATCATGGTCTCTTGATCATGAGATCCTCTTCTCCAGTGTTGAAATCCACCTGGATCCCAAACTTTCCCTCGGAGCTATCCATCTGCTCCTCTGCTTCACTGTTGTTGTTGTTGTTGCCTTGTTGTTGTTGTGGGCTCCCTTCTGCTGAGCTTCTCGTTGTTGGCAGTCTCTGCTACTGAAATCGACATTAGCCTTATGATTTCTTCAATTACCTCGTCTAACTACTCTAGTGGTTGGCTCTCCTTATGCAGTCTCCTCAACTACACTTCTTCCCGGCAAATGGGTCGATCAACTAGATCTCCCATGCCATCTTTTTCCTCTGGGGCCTCAACTTGCCATCCTGCTCCAAAATTCATCTCTACAGTCTTATTTTCTTGACTGACCTGCTATTCAATCACCTTCTCTGACAGATTAGCTTCTTTCAATTCCCCTTGTGCTGGTTGAATTCCAACTTCCTCCAACTACTCCTCAGACTGGAGTTCTCCTTCATCTTCTGTTGCACACCTCGACACTGCAGTTATAATCTATTCATCTCACTAGCTAAAAATTCTGAGTGATTCCTGGGAATTCTCCTCCGCTAACATCTTCATGACTATCTCCTCGTGGAAGCCATATACTGGCTCTGGATTATTCAACCAATCCTCCAACATCTCTAACTCCATTTCCCATGGAGTGAGCATCTTATTTTGCATGCTCCTCTTCTGTTTGGGAAAACATTCGTCTCTACTCCTCCTCTCCCTCTATGACAGTCACTGTTGGTTGTCCTTCTTCTGTTGTTTCTTATGCAACACATACTCTAGCCTCAACTAGGCTACTTGGTAGGAATACTTCAATTCCCCCAATGATCATAATGTATTTATGACCTTCATTTGTCAGAACTCCTTGCTGATCCGAACTCTCCTCTGAGTTCATGAGACTTTCACATAGCCTCATATTTTCCCCCTTGGCCACTTGGCATCCTGGGAATTTTCTACTGCCCACCTGGTAGGCTATGAGACCGACTGGTCCCATCTCATTGCCCACCTGGAAATCTGAAATTTTACCACTGCCCCCTTGGCAGTATGCGAGACCTTCTGTTGATCTCTTCCCATTGCCCACCTAGCAACTTGAAAGTTCACTTCTTCCCTCCTGGAAGTTTATGAGATCAAACGATCCCACCTCCATCAACACTCCTTGCTGACCCAAACTCATCCTTGAGTTCATGAGACTTTCATACAGTCTCATCTGCTCTCCATTGCCCACTTGGAAATATGGGATTTATGCCCTACCAACCTGGCAGTTTATGAGATCTTCAGTTAATCTCATACCATTTCCCTCCTGGCAATATGAATTTCCACTACTGTCCTCCTGACATTCTATGAGATCCTCCAATGATCTCATTTCATTGCCCACCTGGCAATTGGAAAATTCATCTCTACCCTCCTGGCAGTTTATGAGACCTGAAACTGATCTCTCTTCCTCATCACTGATGGTTTCTCCAACTTCTGGCTCACAGATGTAAACCAACTCTATGTCACTGAGGCTTTTAGCATACCTCAGCCATATTTTCAACAACCTTTGTTGTCTTTTGGCCAACAACTCCTTGATTGGCTACTTCACCTTCTTTTTCATGGGCCATTCATACACCCATCATGTTATTGCACTCTATTGCATTCGAAATGCAAGCTCCTCCATCCTCGCTCTTATCTCGGCGAGTTCTTTATCCATCTCAACCTTGCTCTTCATTTGTTGGCAGTCCTCTCTTTGACCATGCTTATGGCCTTCAGTAGCCATCTTCTTCCCTTTGAATCTTTTGTTGTTGTTACTCTGCAACTGAGAGCATTTCCAAAATCTCCTATAGTCCACCTGACTGTCTATTTGTTGTTGTGTCCTGCAACAATCTCTTCAATCCTCTTCATATGAAATATATAGACGTAGTCCATGCTCTAATACCACTTGGTGCAGAACCCCTACCTCAACAGGGTTCTGCGACCTCCCGGTCTCTAGATCGATCTTCTTTTGAGTCGAAATGGCTCTTCGAACTCCTGCTGGAAGCCCTTGAACGAATCCATAGGTCCCTTTAATTCCCTGGCACATGCTTTGAGAAAACCTATGCACACGCTCAACTTTCAGCGCTCTTCTTTGTTCTGAACCAACAAGCCTTTTATGTTTCAGGGTTTCGGGACTCCTACATGCGAGCTCTCCCAGGATCCTTGTCCCTCCAACTCCCAGTCATCGAAATGCCGAAAAGGGATTAATGACTCTAGGTCCTCCCTTAGCCTCCTTCCACATGACCACCACTCTGTGACCACATGCTTAACGTCAAAGCGTTGCCGGCTATTCGTGATTCGGGGAATCGCGATGTAAGCATTCCTCCTGTTCTCTGTCTTTCGAAATGTCGAAACCCGAAATAGGGCCTAACTCAACAGATCCTCCCTTAAGTCAGTTTTCATACGACTGGTACTGTGACCTAGTGCTATTCCTTAGAATGCTTTCGAGTTTTCACGATTCGCGATTTCATGATTTCGGCTGCAATGATTCTAGGTCCTTCGAACTCCTAGATCCCGAAATGTAGAAATCTACATGTGACCACAATCCACTTTTTGGGATTTTCTAATTTGCGATTTTGCGATTCTGGCTGCAGACGATTCTTGGTCCTTTTATCTCACGGACCCCGAAATGCCGAAATCTCCCCCTTGAGAGATGAACGATCTAGATTCCTCTTGAACTGACGATCATGATCCAACTGGATCGGCGACCCACAACCTTTCTTGATTTTTCCCGAACCTTGACCACTCGCCAGGTGTCCTCCTTGATGAACGATGTTGGTCGTTTTGCAATTTCATGAGCTGGGACTTCTTGGCTCATGACTCCTTCTCCTAGAACTCCCAATGTCCAAATCCTCGATGGGCTTGGATCTTTGACACCTGTCCTCCAAAATGGACAGTCTTGATCCTTTCGGGACTTGACGAGTCCTCTTGCTTCTGATGTTACGAGGTTTAAACCTCACGCACCTTTTCTGGATCTGACGGCTTACAACAATTCAACACTTCTCCCTCGACGTTTCTACTGTCCATTCTACCCTTCTGTGTGGCTTCTCAGGGATTAAACCCCTCACACTTTCTTTTGGATCCAACGACTATCGGTCCTTGGTGCTAGATCTGACGGCCCAGATTCTTTTTCCTATGCACCTCCGAAGGACTAAACCCCATACATGTATCCTTGATCCAACAACTCTCAGACCACTGCACTCCAGTTCCGATGGCTGACGCGATTTCATGATTCAGGGAGTTCATGATGCAACGACTCCAAAATCACTTGCTGCTCCAAACCCCAAACTCTGAAATAGCAAAATTCGAGCGTGAGATCAACGACCCCTGATGCTTCTCATCCAATAGTCCACATGATTTTGGAACTTCTCTATGGAGTGTCTCCACCGTCCATACAACTCCTCTCCTATGGTGTTTCTAAATGCTTAAATCCCTCACAACTTGGTGCAATCCTATGGCTCTCGGGATTTAGGCACTTCTCCACGAAGTGTCTCCACCGTTCCTTTCAGCTACTCTCATGTGCAACCTCCCAGAGGTTAAGCTCTGTGCTCCTTCCTCTGGATCCGATGACTATTGGTTCTTTGCACAAGATATGACGGCAATTGTGCTCCCTCCTGAGATTGAGAACTTATTCCTTCCCCTTGGAATATTTTCCGAAGTTTCAAAAGCCTCGACCTTTACTTCCCATGCGATCTTAATTCCTTTGGATATCGCCTGTGTTCTAGGAACGTTTTCCCTCCTGAGATTTGTTCTCTCAAAGATTTACTCCTGAGCACACTTTGCGTTCGAGGATCTTGAATAACTCAGATTTGAGAAGTTTTCTTGAAAAGAAAACTCCTTATGCCCACCTGGAATTCTCTTGCTTGACACACACCTTGCAGAACCTACAGAGTATTCAACAACCCTGTGAGTTTCTTCTCCTCGACACTTCTCTTTTCTTAGTACTCGAAATAGAGTTCCCTCATGCATTCTATGCACTCACTCGATGCCCTCTTGGCAGAGCTCTACAGAACCTTCAGTAGTTCTATCTTCCCTGAACTCGAGACAGTGTTCCTTCCTGTGCACTCCTTGCACCTTTGTTGATGAAGGTTCAGTGCTATCCCTCTTGAGCTTTCCTGAGGTTTTCTCACCTCCATCAACACACCTTGCGAACTATGTGCGCTCCTTGCACTTTGAAACTCCAAGACGGGACAGAATTGAAACTTATGAAATACTTCACCAGTTATGAATTTAAACATGAAATGCATAAAAACATGTAAACATCAAACATAAAGTATGCAGGAAAAACTACTTTTCTATTAATTTGTATGTCTATACAAATGTTTACAAAGACTGGACTGTAATAAGTCTCAACTCTCTCTCGAGACCTCTCTGCTCTAGTTTCTCCTCCTATCTCTCTACTCTAATTTCTTAATTACAAAATGAGGGCTCCCATGAGCTTATCCTTAACCACCATCTCTGAGTTATCACTATCACAGAGCGGATCCTATGACTACATTACATAAATGGATACCTAGTCATGAGTACGTCTTGGGCTTGCTGCAGGAAACCATTAAAGGAAACCTCAACCACTACTTGTACAAAGGCATGGTCTGGCATTAAAATCCTTACAACATTTATTGAAATTTCAAATTTCAAAATTGAGAGGGTTGTGCCTCTCGCTTTCTCCATTAAATGCGTGTTGGATGTGCTGGTTGGCTAGAACGCTGTCGACATGGAGCGATGCTCCTGCATCAGTTCCCATTACTAAAACTATCCCAATGTCCCTTATTCCCCATGCATATATCACACCCAAGGAAGTGTGCCCCTTCTCTTCTCAATATTCGTTTGATTGCCCCACTTCCCTTCCTAACGTTACCAGTAACAAGTCGAACAAGAAATCTCTAAGCCCTGTGACTAATTGTCAATGCACCATGGAACAATTCTCAACAACAACCTTACTTCAAGAGTATCCTCATGGGTTTGATAACGACTTCACAACAACCAATATCTCACCTAGAGAGATTGTTCATGGTATTTCAACCCATCTCCTCAACAATAAAACACTAGTTACAACCCCTCAACTGCTTACAAGTTTCTTTGTGCAGATAAGGCAAGAATCAAAATTTTCCATACATTCTGATCCCCCCCCCATTTTTCACGAGAGCATAAAAAAGACTAATAATAATGCAATTTTCCCAAAATATAGTAAGGTCAACAATATATGTTGCATGCTTTCCACTTGGCACTTGTTACCTTTAAAAGTAGCTTTAAGAGACTTGGTGACCCATTCCTTGCCCTTGGGAACTTAGGATAAAAACATATCCACATTACACTTTTTGGTAATATTATTAAAATATTCCTCCCTTTTCTCATTTTTGGTGGAGCTGACCCCCCATCACTTTTCCTCTCAGTCTATCTATGTGCATCGATGAAATATTATATTAATAACTTGAGTTTGATTACGTTTACATGGATAGATACACTCTCCAATTTGTGTCCCAACTCACCAGCCTCATAACCACACAGGATCTCCAACCTCAAATACATATACAATCATATATACACACACACATATATATATCTCAACTCTTCAGACTTCCAATTCATTAATTCACATTTATCTAAGTGCACGCAACATAGTGCAATGTTCACACTTACCCACTTGGGCATAACACACAAAATGTGTGCACCCTTTCTTGTTAACAATTCTCTACGCACTTACCCAAGTGCATGACACACAAAAACAAGAATCCCACGACTCACAAGCCTCTATGTACAATTACAAAGGGTCTGTATTAGGAAAATTACATCCCCCGCCCCCCTTATTGATGTCTTTTCCTCAGTGTATCATATACACATAAATGTACAAAAATTTAAAAAATCTTCAAAAATATGAGGATACACTGCTCGCATAACATCCTCATTCTCCCAAGTTGTATCCTCAAGACCATACTAGGTCCAATATACCTTTACTAGCTCCAGGAATCGATTCCTAAGCTACTTGATTTTCCGATCCAATATCCAGATAGGTCGCACTTGAAATATTCCTTCTAGATCCACCTAAATCACATTCCAATCAATAATATAATTAGCATCAGGTACATACTTATTAAGAAATGAAACATGGAAAACATTATGAATACACAAGGACGCAGGCAATGAAAGCATATAAGCGACATGACCAATCCTTTCAAGGATTTCGAATGCCCCACTGTAGTGCACTGCTAACTTAGAACACTTTCCCAACTTCAAGGAAATGCACTTGGCCTTCACTTTCAGAAACATGTGAGCACCCACTTTAAACTCTGTGTGGGTTCTACATTTATCTACACAAATTTTCTTCATATCTTGGGAATCCTTTAGATTCTTCCTTATCTTAGCCATCTTCTCCTCCATTTGTAGGAGAAACTCTGGCCCAACTACTGAATGATCTATTGGGTTTTCTCAATTCACTGGTGTGATGCACTTTATAACATAAAGTTCCTCAAATAGGCTCATATTTATAGATGCTTGATACCCATTGTTGTAAGAAATCTCTACCAAGTAAATGTATTCTTCCCATTTTGATGGCTTATCCTTCACATACATCATGTACATATATTCAACACCCGATTTACTCTCTTGGTTTGACTATCCAACTCATGGTGATATGATGTGCTAAAGTTTAGACTTGTTCCAAATCCTTTTAATAGCCCCTTCCAAAAGTTTGAAGTGAACTTGGAATATCTATGAGACACAATTGTCTTAGGTTTACCATGTAACTTAGAAATTTTCCGCATGTATAACTAAACAATGTCAAGTTCCTTCTAAGTTGACTTCACTAGAACAAAATGAGAAACTTTAGTAAGCTTTCCCACCACCACCATAATAGAATCATGTTGCTTAACAGTCCTAGGAAACTTAGTTATAAAATATGTCGTTATAAATTCCTACTTCCACTTAATAATTGGCAAGGGTTGTAGAAAACCTGTTGGATGTATGTGCTCAGGATTAACCTTTTGACATTCGATACATCGATATATAAAATCAACATCTTCCTTTTTCATACATGGCTAAAAGTATTGCTTCTTGACTATCACATGTTTTATGGTAATATGGATGTCCAACATCAGGAAGTTTACACATCTCTGACAAAATCAAGCTCTTCAACTCTTCATCATTCTCCATGTATACCCTCTTTCTATACATCAATATCACATACTGTCTTAGCTCAAAATATTCAAATTTCAGCTACGACATACTTTGTTGTAAGTTCACCTTTATGCCCACATAGCGCAGATCCGATTTGGAAACCTCAAAAAACTTTCTGCACAAATTTGTCTGGTACATGGTAATGTCTATAACATGCATCTCATGCACCCTCCTGCTGAGTGTTTCAACCACCTTATTTTCTTTTCCTCTCATATGCTTTATTTTGAAGTCATACTCACTGAGGAACTCTACGCACCTTCTTTGTTTGGAATATAAGCTTGGACGTCCAAATAAATATTTTGGATCACAATGGTCTATTCTCAGCTCAAATATTTTACCCATGATATAATTCCACCACATCTTCAAAGTATGTACTATACCTACCAATTCTAAATCATGGGTAGCATAAGTCCTTTCATGTTCCTTCAACTTCCTTGATTCATAGCATACCACATGTCCAGTCTGACTGAGGACTCCAACAAGTTATTCCTTGCATGCATTTGTGCACACAACGAATTCTACATCTAGATACACAATTCTCAAAATTGGTGCACTCTTTAACAATTTATTCAAGTGTTGAAATCTTCGTATGAAATCCAGAGTCCATTCAAATCACACACCTTTCTTCTTCATGGATTTGATTGGATGTGCAATCTGTCAGAATCCTTCAATAAACCTTATCTACTACCATGATAGTCCCATAAAGGACCATACCTATGTTACAGTTCTTGGTGTTTACCATTCCTTGATGGATTTTATCTTCATTGGGTGCACAACTATTCCTTCTTATGAAATAATATGACCCAAATAGTTAATCTGCCTCTGGTAAAATAAAAACTTCCTTAGCTTTTCATAGATTTGATGCTCCCTCAATACGTGCAACACAATATTCAAGTTCTTCTCATACTCTTCTTCAAAATTTGAGTAAATAAGAATGTCATCCAAAACTACAGTGAGGAAATTATCCAGGTAATCTATGAAAACTCCATTAATTAAACACATCAAGACAACTGGTGCATTTGAAAATCAAAATGCCACCTTTGTTAATTCATAGTGACCATACCTTGTTTTGATGGCAGCCTTACTCATGTATTTATCTTTCATTCTAACTCGGTGATATCCATATATGAGATATATATTTGAAAATACCCTTTTCCCCTTATCTTATCAAATAGGCCATCTATCCTTGGAAAAGAATACTTGACCTTCATTCTTACCTTTTTCAACTACCTGAAGTTGATATAAAGCCTTAGCGTACAATCCTTCTTCTTCACGAAAAGACTTGTTGCACACCAAGGCGACAAACTTGGGCATATATACTCCTTATTCAAAAGTTCTTCTAGTTTCATCTACAATTACTTCGAATCTGGTGTGCTCATCCTATAAGGTGTCTTGGATACATGAGCTACTCCGAGCATCAAATTTATAGAGAATTCAATATTTATTTTTGGAGGTAATATCTGTATCTCTTTAAATACATCCTCAAACTCTTTTAGTACTGTGTAGTCTTCAACACTTAGCACTTTATCCTTATCTTTTTTCACTGAATGTGTCCTGCTCTAATGGATAATAATTCTACAAAATGTGCATGCAATTAAGATTCGTTATATGATTTCATCCAAAAACTACATGATAACTTTGCACCATCTTGTTATAATCCTTTCTTCATATTTGTTGGATATTTTTTAACCTCCCAATTTCTAGTGCATGCACCACACATCAATACTTTGCATGCATCACAACTATACACCCCTCACTAGTAGTTTTCACACATAATGAACTCTTCACTATGCAACACCAATACTTAATGCACACTTCTATTTCATGTTAATAATTGGCCCATACAGGTCCAGTGTTAAACCAATTTCCCTGATACCATAATGTAACAAGCCCAGCCACACCAAGATGGGCCACATGATAAAACCTCAACTTATGTAGCTCTGAGTCAACTAAGTTGTAGCATCCCCATCATACTATTGAACAATGTTACTCTAAAATTTCATTGTGCAGATTCTACTCTAACACAAGTCCACACAATATCACTTGAGGTAACGTGCTTAGTCCACGCTTGAGTCACACCACCAAAATTATCTCAGCAGAAGCAATATTCTCCTTTTAATAGAACCATGAGAAACAGAAGTAACTCAATAAATGAGAGCACAACATAATCATCAAACAACAGAACTGTGCACACAATAATCTAGGCGTCATATGCCTATTCTGAGTTGCTTGTTTGTTGACTCAAATTCCTTGCATGTACCCATGAATTTCCATCTTGTTGGTGTATACATGATACTTTCCTATGCACCCAACCACCCAATCATATTATTCAATATTCATCACAAAAATCACAAGATTATCTTAATAGGAAAGGTTATCATCAACTCACATACTCATGCACAACTACAATACATGCTATAAGTACCATACTTACAGGTGCAAGCATCATTAAATATAATAACAACAATTACTTATATGTGAATACAAACCATAATTAACCCATATCAATCATAGACAAATATGTACATAATAAACAATAAAAGCACATAAAGAACACTTATCTTTTATGAAAGTGACCAATTGCATGCATAACATAGACATTCCTCCTAGCCATAGACTCTTTTGCTCATAATATTTCAGCCACAATTCACCCCTATGTTGGGGTTTAACTACACTAGGGAAATTGGTTCCTAATAATAGGATAAGTTTTGACACTAAACATAATTTCTTAGTCCTAGGTGACCACTACTGCAACTAGCCTACAATCCCTCATTTGACACACATCTGTCACACCCAAGAAAGTGTTCCCCTTCTTTTCTCATTAGTTCTTTGGTTTCCCCACTTCCCTTCCCAAGGTTAGCAACAAAAATCGAGACATTAAGTCTACGAGCCATGTGATTAATGCTCAATGCACCAGGGAATGATTCTAAACAATACTCTTACCTAAAGAGTGTGCTCATGGGTCTGAAAACCACTTCACAATATTCGATCTCTCACCCATAGAGACTGTGCATGGTCTATCAACCCATCTCCATGACATTAAAACACATGTTACAACCCCTTAACTCACAAGAGTCTCTATGTAGATAAGGTAATAATTGATTTTTTCCATACAATTCGATCCCCCCCTCTATTCACGACAGCCTAAAAAAAATCAATAATAATACATTCCTCCCAAAATACTCTAAGGATTTCAATATATATTTCATTCATTCCAATTGACACTTATTACCATCAAAATTATCTTTAAGCAACTGCGTAGTCCATTCATATCCATTGGACATGCCTTAACCATCTCATTAATTTTCCTTTTTGCTCTTGTACCTAACTACACCAACCACGGTTTTCCAATATTGCTTCTCATCAATTGGAATATTTAGACCATCTGAGGATCTAGATAACTATGAATATCCCCTCAAACAATTAAAATAGCAATATGTTTGTCGTTAATCTTACCTTCCACCTCGATCATGTCTGATTGAAACTCACCCTGCTTGTTATCCAGTGCAGTGCAAATCCTTTGAATATTTCTACCTATGTGCTCCACTATCACATCTTGTGGTACATTATTCTTAGTCCTCATTTTATCACCTCTTTGAGGAAAATATCCGTGTATATGATTTATGCCACAACCCCAACACTGCATAGGTTGTTTCTACGACTTTTGTCCCAATATTTCCAAAATTCTAGGAACCTAGAGGATTGACTTTCCTTGTGTCATATTTTTGGAAAATGGTGTCTTAGCTCCCTTCTTCCTCTATTCCACCTTACTTTTCATGTTGTATTGGGAATTCATTTGGAAAATTTCTCTTCCCCTTTGATTCTCATAAAGACACTTAGCGCGCCTTATGGTTTCTTCCAACATCTTAGGGTTATCATACTATTTCTTGTCACTGATGAATGAAGGAAACCCACTCAAGTACCTATGAATATTCAATTGTTCATACTTGATAAAAGGAACATATTTCAGTAGCTCTTAAAATCTCCTTTCATACTCATCTATCGTCATGCTCCCGAACTTGAGTTTGAATAACTCTTTCATTTTATTCTCATAGTAGTGGTTGGTTAAGTATTTCTTTTTGAAATACCTCTTGAACTATAATGCAAGAACATCACCTTCCAAGTCAACAATGCACGCGTGAAGGAAAAGGAACGACATCTCATCCAATGACAAAATTTGAAATCCGAAATTAACTTAGAATTAAATTGGGTTGTTCAGATATTTTGTAAACAATATTTTAAATATGTAACTTATTTGTAAAGTCTTACGGACTGTAAGAGATTGCATATATGGAGTGTTGAATATATCTGGAAATAAATGGTAGTTATTGTAATAGGACAAAGTAGGTAACAACTTTGAATTGATAGGATATGTTTCAGACAGGACAAGAGAGCTCGTAGAGCCGATCCTTAGATAGTTTTTTCATTGTTGTATTGTAACAGATAGATAGAATAGAGCGAATGAGATAGAGATCAGAGAGCTCAGTAGAACATAATAGAGTAGAATAAACAGTATGTTAAAAAGTTTCATGAATGAATAGAATAGACATAATTGTCCCAAATCCTTGGACTGTGTTCATTTGATGTATGATTGAATGACTGTCATATTCTTTGTGTTTGGTTATTTTCATTTTCGTTCATGTATGATTGTTCGAGAGATTTATTGTATGAGTTTGTGACGAAACTAGATGAGTTTCAATTATTTATTTTCTGATAGTCATATGCATGGTGTGCATCTCAAACATAAGGAGTGCATCGATTGAGTCTCATAGTGGCTTAGAGAAGTTCAGAGAGAACAAGAGAAAATTAGACTAGGTAGAAGGTGTGAACAACGTCATCGAGTGACCAAGCTTCGAAGAACCAATGCAAAGGAACTCCAGGTGGGAAAGAATAATTTCTTTCCAACAAATCCTTTGATTTGAGTTATCAAAATCTCAAGAACACAAGGTGTGCATGGGAGATCGAAATCCTTTTAAGGACCGAAGCTGAGAAGAGATAACACTTTTTCTCAAGTGTTGAAGACATCCCAGAGTCAGACTTGTAGGAGGAGAAAATGTTCAAAACCTTTGGAGACTGATAAATCTTCTAAGTCGGAAGAATATCATAAGCTCGGGAGAGAAGAGTGAGAATGGTCATTATATCACGCAACAAAGGATCATCAGTCATATGATCTGTGGAATGTGCACGCGCCTTAATGACTTGCACACTTAGGAGGGAGAACCTATTAAAGTTTGAGACTCGAAGTTTCCGAACCCCGAAGAGATAGAAACCTGAAGTAGGATCTCAACCATCTGATCCAGGAGTAGATATGAGAAATTAGATTGTTCGAGGAAAAGACCAAGCATCGGATCGTCAGAGAGCATATGGACCATCAAATATTGTGAAGTCGAGGAGGAAGAAAATTTTAAACATGAAACACCCGAAGCACGGAGAGACGAAGGGCTAGAGTGAATATGGATCATTGATCCAGGAGATTATGTGTTAATAGGCTAAAATATCCAAAGGAATGCAGAGGTTGAAGCATTGAAACATCCAAATCTCGAATACCCGAATAGACCAGAGTCGTCGATCTCTAAGGAGACACTTGGTAGCAGGTGTCAAGCTCCGAGGAAGTTGAAGTGGGATTTTCAGTTTGAGAACTGAAACCACCGAAGTGCGAATACCCGAGGACTCGAAGTAAGATATGGACCATGAGATTTAAGGGAGATGTGGCATGAATCCATGAACTCTGGGTAAGGTCCCGAAGTAGTTCATAGTTGTTGGATTCAAAAGAGACATGGCACACATCTTTGAGCTCTGGGTAAATTCCTGAAGTAATCCTTGATCATTAGATTAGGAGGACAAGCGTCAATGGATTACATAATTCGAGTAAAATCCATTGGGGAAAAGGAAGTTTGAGATTTGATATCTCAGAAGTCTTGAGACCCAGAGGATACCTCACTCATCGATCGATAAGAGTGTCACAGGACCATTGATCAGAGTTGAAAGTTCAAACATCCATAGTGGGAGAAGGATCGTTGATAGAGCAAGACATGTGTCAACAAATCGTGAACTCTAAGAGATTGGAGTATGGAGGAAGATGGGTTTGATATTTCAAATTCCCGAAGTCTAGTATTGTGAAGAGATATTGACCATTGATTTAGAGGAAGCATATTTGGTCTATAGATACGAAGGGCATATATCTAACCATCGATTCAGACATTATCATCAAGATCACGAGATCGACGATCCCGTAGCATTGCAGGAACATGAGTTGTGCAGAGTTGAAAATATTGAGTACGGGCCACAATTAAAACCATGGTTTTGTCAGAAGGACATGTGAAAGCTTCAGGATAATTGCATGTCCAAAAGTATTTTAAATCCAAACCACTTGTGGGTGCACCCACAATCATGTGATCACCACCCAAGGTCACATTCAAGAAAGGGCTTATCTGAAAAAGATGTATCGCTCAACACTCTAATATTTCACAATAGAGCGAAAGGGAAGGTCGCTGGTTCTGTCGGACCTGGACCAAGAAATCGAAAGGGCCAATGTCTTGATATAGAAGGAAACCATCAAGGTTTCAGAGAGTCATCAGATTCAATAATCAGAGATCCCTTGACGAAGAGGTCGCACATTCCTATGGGAAATAGGGGGGTTGCATCAGGTGGTATCATAGATGATATTGAATTTGTTTGTAGACAACAAGAAAAGGGGAAAGGAGGTAAGTTTATATCATTTGTGGTATGAAAAATTTAATTTATGTTTGTAGATGACGTAGTGAAATCATGCCACCCAGAAGGCGTAGAGCGAATGAAAAAATGGAAGAAGAAATGAGGCGACTCTGAATGAGATTGGACGCCATGGAAAAAACGCAGAGAAGAGAACCAAACGTTGGAGATATCAGTGAAGCTAAGAGTGAAGTAGAAGAGGTCGAAGAAAATGTAGCAGAGGAGGATGCACAAGATTGCTTAATAAAATATGTTTCAAAAATAGGATCCAGAGAGAGAATAGAAGTACCAATGTATGAAGGCAATTTAGAAGTTGAAGAATTGTTAGATTGGGTATGTGCTATGAAAAAATACTTCGATTACGAAGATATCAAAGAAGATAAGATGGTGAAGTATGCAGTGACAAGACTGAAAGGTCATGCAGCGTTATGGTGGGATGAACTACAAGCCGAACACATGATCAATGTTAAGAAGAAAAATAAAAATTGGGATAGGATGGTAGCCAAGATGAAGGAAAATTTTATCCCAAAGGAATATCAAATTAATATATTCAAAATATTGAAAAACCTGAGACTGAAAATTTTATCAGTGAAGGAGTACACTAAATAATTTTACAGAATGAACATTAGATTTGCATAGAAGGAAAATGAAGATGAAAAGACAGCCAGATATATCAATGGGATGAGATACGAAATCTAAGAGGAGATCAGCATGATGTTGATTAGTACAGTCGAGGATGCTTATCAAGTAGCCTTGAAATATGAAGAAAAAATGGACAGGAAGCAAAGACAACAAAGTAGAGGAGGAAACTCAAGTAGAGGTAAGGCAAATACCAGAGAGAATTTCCAGAAGCAGAAGCATGAAGCTGAAAAACAACACAGTCACCATGAGAAAGGTGGAAGTTCTAAAGAAGGAAAACATGGTAGAAGAGGTTTGTTTTCCAGAGGAAGAGGACGAGGAAGAGCCAAAGAAGGCATATTTAGATGCTATACCTATGGAAAGAAAGGGCACAAGTCTTGGGAATGTCCAGAGAGAAAGAACGAAGGAGGAGGTGAAGTACACATTGTTGAAGAACATAAACATGTGGAAGAAGAGGCAGCAGAAGGAGGAAGGAACCTCATGATGAGGAAGATTCTACTTAAACCAGAGAAGGATATGGAGAAACCATTTCAATGAACAAGTCTGTTCAGAACTTCTTGCAAGATGAAAGATAGAGTTTGCAAGGTGATCATAGACAGTGGGAGCACTAACAATCTAGTATCCACAAAGATGGCGAAGAAGCGGGAGTTGAAGACAACTACACAACCAAACCCATACGAGGTATCTTGGTTGCCTAAAGGACATCAAGTAATGGTAAGTCAACAATGCCAAGTTGAATTTAAAATAGGAGGTTATAGGGATGAAATATTATGTGATGCAATTCCTATGGATGTCTGTCATATTTTATTGGGAAGGCCATGGCAGTATGACCGAAAAGTTATTCATGATGGGAGAAAGAATACTTATACCCTAGAAAAGAATGTTAGGACACACATGTTGTAACCAATAGAAGACAAAGAGAAAAAGAGGGAAGCTAGTTCAAGCATACTTCTCATGAGTGGGAAGGAAATCTTGAAAGAAGTCAAGGAGGAGAAATAAATGCATTTTGTTGTAGTGAGGAAGCCTACAGTTATCCTTGCAAATACTTCTGTGGACTACTTTCCGATAGAAATCCAGTAATTGTTAGAAAACTTTGTTGATATAGTAGTGGATGAGTTACCACACTCATTGCCACCCATTAGGAGTATAAGACATCATATTGGCCTTATTCCAGGAGCTAGTTTACCAAACAAAGTAGCTTATAGGTTGACACCTAGAAGGAATGAGGAGGTCAAAAATCAAGTCCAATAGTTGTTGGATAAATGTTTAGTTAGGGAAATCCTAAGCCCATGTGTAGTACCAACTGTGTTAAGTCCAAATAAGGATGGAGGATGGAGAATGTGTACAGATTCCTGAGCTATTAACAAGATAACCATTAGGTACAGATTTCCTTTACTGAGGATGGATGATTTGATGGATTGTTTGAGTGGAGAAATATATTTTTCCAAGATAGGCTTGAGGAATGGATATCCTCAAATAAGGATGAGAGAGGGAGATGAATGGAAAACAACATTAAAGACAAATGAAGTGTTTTTTGAATGGTTGGTCATGCCATTTGGGTTGGCAAATGCACCAAGCACATTTATGAGGTTAATGAATGAAGTGTTGAAAGGATTCATAGGAAGGTTTGTCATAATATATCTAGTTGACATACTAATCTTCAGTAAGATGAAGGGAGAACATTTAAGACATCTAACATCAGTGATGGAAAAGTCGTAGAAAGAAAAGTTATTTATAAATATGAAGAAAAGTTCTTTTATGAAGAAGGAACTCATATATTTGTGTTTCGTGATCTCTTCAATTAAATTGTAGATGGATCCAGAAAAGGTAAGAGAAATAAAAGAATGTCCATCTCCAAGCAACGTATTTTAGGTGAGAAGTTTTCATGGGTTAGCAAGATTTTATAGAAATTTTATAATAATTTTCAGTGGTATATGTGCACCCATGTTGGACACTGTGAAGAAGAAACACAAGTGTTTTAGTTGGATAGAGGAAGTTGAAAAAGGTTTCAAAGTGTTGAAGGAGAAGATCACAGAACAACCAATTCTGGCCTTGCTAGATTTTGGCAAATCATTTCAGGTGAGATGTGATGCAAGTGGATTAGCTAATGGAGCAGTATTGATTTAGGACAATAGGCCAGTTTCTTATTTCAGTGAAAAAATGAATGACACCAAGAAGAATTATTCCACATATGACAAATAATTTTATGCAGTGATTCAAGCTTTGAAGAAGTGGAGACACTATCTAATTTCCAAAGAATTTTTCTTGTACAATGATAATCAAGCTTTGCAATTTATTAATAGGCAAGAAAAGTTGAATCAGAAACATGCAAAATGGGTAGAATTTATGAAAAGTTTTACTTTTGTTATTAAGCACATTGTTGGAACTGCTAACAAAGTTGCAGATTCTTTGAGGAGGAGGAGTTTGATTGTACAGGAATTCCAAGTGCAGACCTTAGGGTTTCAACACCTCAAGGAGATGTATAAAGAAGATGAAGATTTTAAGGAGGCTTATGAGGCATGCAAGAATCCTTTGTTGGGAGACAAAAGCCTGTGGACTGAATATTTGATCCAGGATGAATTATTGTTCAAAGGAAGCCAATTGTGCATACCAAAATGATCAATGCGAGATAACTTGTTGAAAGAGAAACACAACGGAGCTTTAACTGGACATTTTGGTCATGATAAGATATTTGCATAACTGAGTAATTCATATTATTGGTCGAGAATGAGAGCAGAGGTGAAAAAGTTTATGAACAAATGAAAAATTTGTCAATATGCAAAAGAAAGACAACAAAAAACTGGTTTGTATCAGCCATTACCAATTCCAGAAAAGCCATAGGATGCAATCATTATGGATTGGAGATATTTTTAAAAATGGAAAATTTCATACCATGCCCTAAGACAAATGATTCCACACACATAGATAATTTGTTTTTCAGAGAGTTAGTGAGACTACATGGATTGTCGAGCAACATAGTCTCAGACAAGGACACCAAATTTGTAGGAAACTTTTGGAGGACTCTATGGAAGAGGATGGGGATGAACGTGTCCTTTATTTCAACATATCACCCTCAGACAAATGAACAGACTGAAGTATTAAACAGGAGTCTCAAAAACTTTTTAATAATTTTAGTCACTGAGAAAGGTCGACAATGGGATCAGATTCTCGCACAAGCAGAATTTGCATTCAACAATTCAGTGACCAGGAGCACAGTAAAAATTCCATTTGAAATTGTGTATGGTATACAACCAAGAGGGATTATAGAGTCGAGAGATATGAGTCAAGATGAGTCCAAAACTGCTGGAGTAGAGGTTTTTGCAACAAAAATGCATAAACTCCATGACAGAGTCAGAGAACAACTATAGAACAACAACCAAAAATACAAAAGAAGAGTTGATCAAAAGAGGAGAGAAGTTCAATTTGAAGTTGGAGACGAAGTTTTAGCTCATTTGAGAAAAGAAATATTTCCAAGGGGAATGTATAACAAATTGAAGATGAATAAGATAGGGCCATGCAAGTTTCTCAGGAAATTTGCAGGCAATGATTATGAGATTGAGTTGCCAGACAATGTTGGGATATCATCGATATTCAATGTTGAAGACCTGTATCCTTGTAGGAGAGATGAAGCAATAGAATTAGATGATCAAACAGAAATTTAGTGGGAAGAGCAATTTCCCACAGCAGAAAAACCTCAAATGGAGAAAATGATTGAACAGAGAGATGGAAAGAAGACCAAGAGAAAGACATATCGTGAATACTTAGTGAAGTGGAAATATCATCCAATGGAAGATGCAAGTTGGGTTACAGAACCTAATATTTTGAAGCATGGAAAAACAATGCAGGAGCTCATGGAAAAGAGTCCATGAATTTTTTTAACCAGAGGAGTATAATGGAGGAGCATCACCTTCCAAGTCAACAACGCATGTGTGAAGGAAAAGGAAAGACATCTTAGCAAATGATAGAATTTCAAAATGGAAATTAACTCAAAATTAAATCGGGTTGTTGAGATATTTTGTAAACAACATTTTAAATATGTAACTTGTTTGTAAAGTCTTATGAACTGTAAGAGATTGCAGATATGGAGTGTTGACTCTATCTAGAAATAATTGGTAGTTATTGTAATAGGAAAAAGTAGTTAACAACTTTGAATTGATAGGATATATTTTAGACCGGACGAGAGAGCTCATAGAGCCGGTCCTTAGATAGTTTTTTCATTGTTGTATTCTAACAGATAGACATAATAGATAGAATGATATAGATATCAGAGAGATCAGTACAACATAGTAGAATAGAAGAAATACTATGTAAATTTCTTTTCATGAATGAATAGAACAGAAAAAATTGTCCCAAATCCTTAGACTGTGTTCGTTTGATGTATGATTGAATGACTGTGATATTCTATCTGTTTGGTTATTTTCATTTTTGTTCATGTATGATTGTTTGAGAGATTGACTGTATGAGTTCATGATGAAACTAGATGAGTTTCAATTGTTTCTCTTATGACACTCATATGCAAGGAGTGCGTCGACTGAGTATCAGAGTGGCTCAAAGAACTTTAGAGAGAACAAGAGAAACTTAGACCAGGCGCAAGGTGTGAACAACATCAAGGAGCGACCAATATTCGAAGAACCAACACAGAGGAATGCCAGGTGGGAAAGAATAATTTATTTCCAAGAAATCCTTCGACTTGAGTTATCAAAATCCCGAGAACGCTAGGTGTGCATGGGAGATCGAAATCCTTTTAAGGACTGAAGCTCATAAGAGATAACACTTTTTCCTGAGTGTTGACGATATCCTAGAGTCGGACTCATAGGAGGAGAAAAAGTTCGAAACCTTTGGAGATTGATAAATCTCCTAAGTCGGAAGAAGATCAGAAGCTCAGGAGAGAAGAGTGACAATGATCGTTAGATCATGAAACAAAGGATCAACAACCATCTGATTTGTGAAAGGTGCACATGCCTTAACGCCTTGCACGCACAGGAGGGAGAACCTATTAAGGTTTGAGACTAGAATTTTCCAAAGCCTAAAGAGCCAGAAAGTCGAAGTAGGATCTCAGTCATCCGATGACAGGAGTAGATCTGAGCCATCATAATGTTTAGGGAAAAGACCATGCATCAAATCGTCAGAGAGGATCTAGACTGTCAAATATTGTGAAGGATGAGAGGAAGCGAGTTTGAAACTAGAAACACCTAAAGCACAAAGATCCAAAGGGACGTATTGAATCTTGATCATTGATCCAGAAGATTACATGTCAATAGGATGGAAGATCCAAAGGAAGGCTAAGATTGAAGCATTGAAACATATGAAGCTCGAATACCTGAAGAGATGAGAGTCTTAGATCTATGAGGAGACACTTAGCAATAGATCTCGAGCTCCGGGGAATTCAATTTGGATTTTTTAGTTTGAGAACTGAAATCGTCGTAGTGTGAAGACCTGAGGACTCGAAGTAATATCTGGACCGTGAGATCTAAGGGAGACATGGCGTGAATCCATGATCTTTGGTTAAGGTCCATAAGTGGTTCATAACCGTTGGATTCAGAGTAGACATGGTGCACATCTGTGAGCTTCGGGTAAATTCCCAAAGTAATCCTCGATCTTTAGATCAGGAGGACATTCTTCAATGGATTACAAACTTCGAGTAAAATCCATTGGGGAAAAGGAAGTTTGAGATTTGAGATCTCAGAAGTCCAGAGACTCGGAGGATACCTCGACTGTCGATTGAGAAGAGTGTCCCATGACCATTGATATGATTTGAAAGATAAAACATCCATAGTGGGATAAGGATCGTTGATCGAGCAGGACAGGTGTCAACAAATCATGAACTCCAGGAGATTGGAGTATGGAGGAATTTGGGCTTAAGATTTCGAATTCTTGAATTCCATAATTGCGAAGAGATCTCAACCGTTGATTCATAGGAAGCAGATCTGGTCCATATATGAAAAGGGTGCAGATATGACCGTCTAATCAGACGTTATATTCAATATCGTGAGATCGACGATCCCGTAGCATTGCAGGAACAAGATCTGCATGGAGTTTAAAATATTGAGGATGGGCCACAATTCAAACCATGGTTTTTTTAGAAGGACACATGGAAGCTTGAGGATAATTGTGGGTCCAAAAGTAGTTTAACTAAACCTCTTGTGGGTGCACTCGCAATTGCATTGTCACCGCCCAAGGTCACATTCAAGAGAGGGCTTATCTGAAAAGGAGCTATTGCTCAAAACTCTGAGATTTTGCAACAGAGAGAAAGGGATAGTCGTGGGTTTTGTCGAACCTACACTAAGAACCCGAAAGGTCTTGTGTCTTGATACAAAAGGAAACCATTACAGTTTCAGAGAGTCATCAGACTCAAGAATCGAAAATCCTTTGACCGGGAGGTTGGGAAACCCTACGGGGAGTAGGGGGGCTGCATCAAACTCTCTCCAAGTCAATTTATTCTCATTAATGTGCTACACTTGCACATATTGATCCCACCATATTGATTCCTTTCATTTTAACTAATATATAACAATTGCCCCTTCTTCCCACATAGAATAGTTATGCATTTGGAAGTGTTTCCTCATATCCAACAACTAGGTCTCCACATATTCATCTTTTTTTCACTCACCATCAAAGGTAGGAAGCTTGATATTATTCATTTATCGCTATAGCTTATCCACCCCATTCCTTCTCTTAGGATTTCTGATAGGAGATTGACTTGAGATACTACATATTTTCTTGAAAAAATGCTTACCAACACTTTTTTCTTCTCTTCTTTTCTCATCATGATACCTACGACTTCTTGACATACTTGAATTTGTTTCCTTATCCATCTTAATTTCTATTTTGTACAGGCTTTGTATCAATTTGAAATTGAAGTAATCTTGTTGCTCCTTGGATCTCATAAGCCTTTCGTTATCAATCTTATAGATCTGGACATCTTTCTATTGTACTTTTACATTTTTTACCAAGTTCATGCTCACCTCTTTGCATTTTATACCATCAACACCTAAACTGACATACAAATCCCAAAATTCATCATCAAGACTGTAAGTCCTCCAAGCATCTTCCATGATTTTAACCTTTTTCACTGACCATGTCCTACTCTAATCGATGATAATTCTACAAAATATGGATGCAATTAAGATTTGTTATATGATTTCATGCAACAATTACATGAAAACTTTGCACCATATTGTTAGAATCCTTTCTTCATATTTCTTGGATATTTTTTAACCTCCCAATTTCTAGTGCGCAACCATGCATCAATACTTTGCAAACATCACAAATATACACCCCTCACTAGTAGCTTTCACGCATAATGAACTCTTCTTTACGCAACACCAATACTTAATGCACACTTCTATTTCATGCTCATATATGGCCCATACAGGTCCAATGTTAAACCAATTTCCTTGATACCATATAGTAACAACCCCAACCACACCAGGATGGGCCACATCATATAACATCAACTTATGTAGCTCTGATTCAAACAAGTTGTAACATCCCCATGATACTACTGAACAATGTTACTGTAAAATTTCCCTGTGCAGATTCTACTCTAACACAAGTCCACGAAGTATGACTTGAGGTAACGTGCTTAGTCCACACTTGAGTCGCACCACACAAATTATATTAGCAGAAGAAATATTCTCATTTTAATAGAACCATGAGCAAAGGAAGTAACTCAACAACTCAAAGCACAACATACTCATCACACAACACAAATGTGCACAAAACCATCTAGGCGTCATATGTCTATTCTGATTTCCTTGTTTGTTGAGTCAATTTCTTTGCATGTACCCATGAATTTCCATCCTGTTGGTGTAGACATGCTACTTTCCTATGCACCCAACCACCCAATCATATTATTTAAGATTCATCACCAAAATCACAATATTAGCTTAATAGGAAAGATTATCATCAACTAGCATACTCATGCACAACTATAATACATGTTATAAGTACCATACTTACAGGTGAAAGCATCATTAAATAGAATAAAAACAATCACTTATATGCGACTACATACCATAATTAACCCATATCAACAAATATGCACATAATAGACAAGAAAAGAACATAAAGAACACTTATATTTTATGAAAGTGACCAATTGTGTGCATAACGTAGACATTCCTCCCAACCATAGACTCTATTGCTCATAATATTTTAGCCAAAATTCACCCCCATGTTGGGGTTTAACTACACTAGGGAAAATGGTTCGTAATGATAGGCTAAGGTTTGACACTAAACATAATTTTTTAGTCCTAGGTGCCCACTACTACAACTAGCCTACAATCCGTCATTCTACACTCACCTATCACACCCAATAAAGTGTTCCCCTTCTCTTCTCAACAGTCCTTCAGTTTCCCCACTTCCCTTCCGAGGGTTACCAACAACAATCCAGAGAGGAAGTCTCTAGGCCCTGTGATTAATTCTTAATTCACCAGGGAACAATTCTCAACAATATTCTTACCTAAAGAGTATGCTCATGGGTCTGAAAATCACTTCACAATATCGAATCTCCCACCCATAGAGACTGGTCATGGTCTATCAACCCATCTCCATGACATTAAAAAACGTGTTACAAACCATTAACTTCTTACAAGCATCTATGTGTAGATAAGGCAATAATTGAATTTTTCCATATAGTCCAATCGCCCCCTCTATTCATGACAGCCTAAACAAAATCAATAATAATACAATCCTTTCAAAATACACTAAGGATTTCAATATACATTTCATTCCTTCCACTTGACACTTGTTGCCGTTAAAATTAGCTTTAAGAAACTTCATAATATATCCACATTACACTTTTCGATAATATTATTAAAATATTCCCCCCCTTTTCCCTTTCATCGGTGGAGTTGGCCCATCATCTCTTTTCATATAAGTCTATATGCATGCAGTGATGCAATATTATATTAATCACGTGTGTGTGATTACTTTTACATCGATAGGTGCACTGGCCTATTTATGCCCTAGCTCACCATCCTCATAACCACATAGGCTCTCTGGCCTCAAATATATATCTAATCATATACAAACACACACACACACACATATATCTCAACTCTAGGAAACACAGTGCAATGTACATGCAACACGGTGCAATGTGCACACTTACCTAAGTGTGCAAAACACGGTGCAATGTGCACACAACAGACAAAGCGTGCACACCATATCTTGATAACAACTCTTTGTGCACTTACCGAGGTGTGTGCAACACCAAGACCAAGTGCCCATAGCTCACCAAACTATATGTAAAATTACAAAGGGTCTAGATCAGGGACATTACACATACCAAGCTCAAGAATTCTACCTCAAACCATAAAGAGACTGCTTGTGTCCACAAACCAAATTTGAATCTATCAGAAAACAAGGTGGTTGTTCCATGAAAATTTGTTCATATAGGTCTCCAAGAAGAAAAATATTTTTCACATCCATTTGATTAATTTTCCATCCAAAACAAGCAACAAGGGAAAGAATCAGTCGAATAGAAATCATGTTTGCAACATGGGAAAAGGTTTCAATGTAGTTTATTCCTTGTTGCTGAAAAAATCACTTCTCAACTAGGAATACTTTATGTCTTTCAACAACAACTTCATAGGTAAATTTGGTCTTGTAGACCCATCGCAACTTCACAATGTTCTTTCCTGGCGGTCAAGGAACCAATTCCCAAGTTGGATTCTTCGAAAACGAATTAATTTCTATCTTCATGGTCTAATCCCATTTAGGTGATCCTTCAACATTTCAGTAGGTGATCGGGTCATAAGTTTCAAGTACATGAGTCATAAATGCAATGTTGGCATGTTGTTTTTAACTTTGAGTTTGTCATCCATAAGAGGGATATCCAACATCATCTCGATCATATTTAATTTCCTTGTCATACCATGTGGGTAGAAAGGAAATTGGTGAACTTATATTCATATCAGCATGTCGTTCAGAAGTCGAAGGGTATTCAATTAGTGGTCCAATCGAAACACATGACGATGGACTAGTCGACTCGAAGGTCAATAGTCTAGTAAGGAAACGGAGAACTTTCAACTGTCTAGTCGAAGGACTAAAGTATGGAACATGAGCACCAATGTCAAAAACAAAATCAAGGGGATCATCCTCCAACAATCCAAAAGAGTCATTCAACAAGTTAACTCCTTTAGGATTCTCATCAAACTGAACATTAGGTATGTTAATGATTTTTCATTTGATAGGGTCAAATAGTCAATAGGATTTACACTCTTCAAAATATCCCATAATGATGCAATCATGTCTCTATGCATCCAATTAATTTCTACAATAATCCGGAATGTGATCCTAGGAAATACATCCTAAAACACAGAGGTTTCCAACATAAGGCTTCTTCCCATTCCATTGTTCAATTAGAGTCATGGATAGAACAACTATAGTTGAGATGCAATTGAGCAAATAATTTGAAAAGTATGCCACTTTAGACCATAAGCGACGAGGTAGGTATTTATCTTGCAAAATACATCTAGCCATTTTGACTAACATTTGATTCTTGCATTCTACAACACCATTTTATTGAGGAGTGTGAGGAACCAACCACTGTAAGTCAATATCAGATCAAATTAGGTATTCTTCAAAAGGTCAATTTATATACTGAACACCATTGTCTAATCTCAAGCATTTGATGGGTCAACCACATTGCTTCTCAGCAAAAGCCTAAAATTCCTTGAAATTCTCAAATACAAGGTTCTTATTCTTCAAAACATAAACCCATGTATGACAATAGGAATCATCAATGAAAGTAAAAATGTACCTTGCACCTACCAGTGAAGGTAAATTGATGCAACATACATCATTGTGAACTATTTCAAGTAGGTCTTTTGCTCACCATGCTTTTCCAGATTCAAATGGTGGTTGATGATGTTTCTAAAGTACACAAACATTTCATACTCCTTTAGGGGGAAACAACTTTGGTAGACCAACAACCTTTTTGTGAGTTTCCAGTTCCTTCAGACTTAAAAAATTCATATGCCCGAGTCACTCATGATAAATTCAACTTCTCGCATTGGTGTGAGAAGCAAGTGCAATCGATTAAAGTTCAATTTGAGTCGAGTCATGGAGCTTATAAAAATTATCTATCAGGTCAAGAATCCCTCCAGTGAAAATGGAATTACGTTTCTTCAAATCATGAACATAGAACCGATATAGTAAAAATTCCAAATCTTACATGTTGATTTTAACTGAGAAACAAAAAATAGATTGTCACTGATATTTTTCACAAGATAGGGGTCGACAATTTTCCCATGCCCAGAACAAACATTACCTTGACAAACAACATCCATATAAAATCATCAACAACATAGATTTTCCTGTCCTCTTCTTTATTCAGTCTCATAAACAGAGAGACGTCCCTATCCATGTGGTGAGTGCACCCAAAGTTGTCTACTCATTCATTCTATGCAAAATGATACAAACATTACTAAGAAGTTCTGACTTGGAAAGTGAAATTATCAGTGGGTTAAATTATAGTGGAAACATCTCCTTCAATTCATTTAATATTCTCCTCTAAGTCATCTTGCCTCTTATAGAAGGTTTTCTCCACATGTGCAATCTTTCCAACTCGATGATATATCTATCCTTCTTCTAATAGTTCCTTCCACATTATCATAATTTCATCTGGAGTTCCTTGACACATTCCAAATATTCCTCCATTCTCTCAAAGGAATGAGGATCGAGAGAGTTCAACGATTTATCCAACTCCATGACATCGCTCTCATCAACTCAATCAAACAATCACTTCAACTTCTTCCATAATTGATGAGGGTAGTCGATTCCACTGAGGTGAAATTGAATCTCCTACAAGATGTAGGTAATAATGATCGCTATATAGCCTCATCCTTATTTCCATCAAAAATGAACTTTCGATGGTCATATATTAGATCTGGAATTGAAACCTTCATATACTACCACAATCCTTTTCCCTTTAGTAGGTTTTCCATTTCTGGTTCCCATACTTCATAGTTTGATCCATTCAGAACAACATGAGCAATATTTGAAGCCATCTTCGATATCTATATAGATTTGTCTATTTCAGTAAGTTCTAATCATCAAACCACAGCCTAGAGTCAATCACAAAGTATATATGAATCAACAAAGTTTGTAGATAGTAGGTCTAGGTTCAAACCATTGAATTTGATACCATGTTGGGGAATATACTCGAACATGACATGAAACAAAGAACACAGTATTGTAGTTAATTGAAGAGGAACAATTTTTTTTGAAGAAAAAGCTTGTGTCTAAAGACATTGTCACAACATGTAATCAAAGCGCACTTTGATAATAATATCACAGTGCATGTTGCACATCTTTATGCATGTGATCTGTTGCAAAATATCCACGATTAAGAAAAACCCAAGGGGTATGCTTTTATAGTCTCGAGATATAACCAACTTCCATAGATTCTTGAAGATATTGTCCACATGTAATCATCATTTGTTATACTTGACTCTGCTAAATCCACTTTGTGATGTAGGCTCAACAAGAATCAACCTGACCTATTATCCTTCCAACTCATAGTATATTTTTGGGTTGGTCGATCCACTACCTAAATATCTTCGATTGTTGGTCGATTTTCCAACCGAAAGGCATGTCAACTACTCGATTGATTTTTGTAGTTTTTTGGTCAATATCTTGACTGACTACGTCTATATTTACATCGACCTCTTGACCGACTGAACCGAGGAGATGGGTGATGAAGTATCAATTATTTATATTCCAACATATGGTCTATTAAAGTTATAGTTAACTAACAACTTGTCACCAAGAAATAAACTATGTATTACATGCACAACAAGAAATATGGATGCCTTTCTTTTCATAAATGATTATTTTTCATTGAGTGTTCCTCAAAGGAACAATTTTCACTGACTAATGAGTACCTACATATATTTATGAACCCTAGAATGTTCCCATGAGCTTGTTGAAGACCATTGATATATAACAGGTCTTTCCTGTTCAAGTTTCAAAAAGCATAATCGTTCATGAACATACTATACATGGAAATTCTATCTTTGTATTTAAAAATATTTAAAGAATCAAGTCGACTATAAAGACAACCACAAAATGGAATAAGTGTTACTAATTGTTTGGGAGGAATGGATACATGTGAAAGCATACAAATCCCATGATTTTGAACATTTATTTTAGACTTGGCAATCATATATCTATTACCACAAAAATAGAAGTTGGTTCCAACATCAGGCACATGCATGGAATATGGCTAAGAACCATACAGATATCATTTTTAATAGGTTTGGTATTTACTTTGTAGATGGATAACAAGAGGGAATTCATCGCTACCTTCCAAAAATTGAATCCAATATGGTGTGTACTTGTACATTTTTTATCTCAGCTCATAAAACATTTTGGATCTCCTAGTAGAGATGTTTTTTATAGTATCTATATCATACTTTGGCTCACTAGAAATATCCACTGAGTCAATGGAAGGAGATGTGTTGGTCAATTTAGAACCAACATTAGTTGATATATCTTCTAAAGTTTCAAAAAATGACAGTATGGAAGTGTTCCTACATGTATTTTCTATATCACCTATTGGATTCTTGACCATGAAGGGAGGTACTAGACAATAAAATTTGTGTTGTTGATCATTAATATAATGGGACAATGTTATATATCAAGGGTTCTCCTTCAACCATTTACATTTTTAAAAAACATATACCACTAGAGTCTCATAATAGAGGTCCAATTCATGGTGTAAGACCATTTACCCAAGATGCTTGCTCGAAGATGGCATGTTACAATTGGTAGGGTAAAGTAGCTGTGCATTTTCATCATAATATTCTCGTGGTATCCTTCTCCAGTTAAGATATTGTGGAATTTTTAGACTAATGGGATATCTTGTGCATACAAACTTAATCCTGAATTATGATACTACAAAAATCAATGATGATTTATTCAAATGAACATGCATACATAGCATAAATTCAATAAAATAATTGAATTTTAAATAAAATCTAGACGTATTGTAAACAATAGGGGAGAACATGAAGAACCTGCAATGATATGGAGTGAGCTAGAATCTAAAGAATTGGCCATTTCATACTATAACAGTTTTCCCAACAGTTGAGCCAAAACCATCATCAATACATGAATAAATTCTTAAAATAATGTTTGGGAAGCATAGAACAATCTCACTTCAAACATAATTTTGAATGTCTTATAAAATTTATTGGTGCACTTAATTAATTTTTTATGCATTGTTGTATTTGTATATACAAAATTCATTGTATTGCTAAATTATGATATGCACCGAAGAGTGACCCATAAAATTTTAATTATGGGGGTTTGCATTTTTAATTTGTCAGTTAAATTGTTTGTTAGTGAAATTTTACATAAAAAACATATTGGTGTGCTTTAAACTATACAATGCACCAAAAAAATGTGTTACAAAAAATATAGCGTGTGTGTTTATCATTAATGTGTCAATATATAGAACGAAAAAAGGAGTGGGAATTTTATTTTTCTAAATTTTTGTTTTTATAAATGAAAACCCTAATAATTATTTTGTTATTTTCCCAAATTTTAGAGGGGATATTTGTTCAAGAGAGATTTACGAACAAATACTTTGGAGTGGGTATATTTTTTTGAAGAGCCAAATTTGTAAGGAACCATTGTAGGTCACACACAAATTTGTCGAGGAGATATTTCATGTATTTTCTTTCATTCAATTGATAATCTCAATCATTCCCCTGTTTTATTCAAACACTTTTCAACATACTCTCAAAAGAATAAAAGGCTTTCATAGTTTTTTTGGTATTGAAAGACCTAGTTTTCTTGTTGTTTCTCTTGGTTTCCCTCTCTATGTTTCATAAGCATAATTTTTTTCAAGCACTAGATTTTTATTGGGTTTCTATATTTGTATATAGGGAATTTGGTACCCATCACAATGGTACCACACATTTCATTGCATCATAATGGTAGAATATACATGATTATTTAAATCAATAAATGTACATTTTCCCTTGCTTTAGGGATGCAACCTCTTTAGCTAGTGCGTCATACATGTTGTTTAGATGTTGGTGAAGATGATAATATTCAATAGATTGAAATTTCTCCCCCGTTTGTATAATTCTTTTGAAGTTGCTTTAAAAACTAACGTGTTTGAAATTATGAGTGTTTTGAGGGCCATTGATAAGTATTTTTGAATCCCCTACGACAATAATATAATTATTATGGTCTTCCCATATCATTTTTAATCCTATATAAATTGGCAGTGCCTCGACTTGATTATTGGAAGAATATCCCATGCCTGAAGCCTCCCCTTGCACTTGTTTCTAGTGCATGCGGATATGTTATGAATAGGTGTAACAATTACATATTGGCTACATTTTTATTATTGTGGACATTTAAATTTTCCCATTTTATATGATGATGAGTCTCTTATTCATATATAATAAAACATTTTTCTTATTTTATTATGTTGTAACATGTTGTTCTACTAATTAATTAATATATGGATGATTTACATTGTTACAAATAATAGAGTTTTAATCTATTGGATAATGCATTAATGAAATCATTATATCAAAACATAGTAATGAAAAATATAAAAATCAATATTATTATAAAAAAATATTTGATTTGAGATGATTAATTGAAAATTTGTAAAAAAACAATTAATTCAAATATATACATATTAGTGCATTGTATTATTTTGAACTCAATAAATGTTTTGTTCCATAAAATAGAGACTAATGTATTTTTATGATTACTTTGATACCAATATGATATGTAAACTACCATGTATATTTCAATGGAATAACTCGTCACAAAAGATCTTTTATTATACTTAAATATTTTATTATGTCAATTTATTTTCCTTAAATCATAGATTTATAATAAACAACTTAATTGTTAAAATTGATCAAACAAATTAAATGTGAAAATGAAATAATAATAAAAAAAAACACACCATCCACACAAATGAACACAATATGTATCCTCGGAACACAATATGGGAGAAAAACTAACTAGAACACAAGGCTTATGCTCTCCTCTCTTTTCCTCAATAATGAAATGCAAGTATGATGAAAGGGGTGGTTACCTTGTGGGGTATCCTATGATATGGAATAATTGGATAATACATACTCTTCTTCTTTGATCTATTATGCTCTCAAATACCACTCTGTAGATGCTCTACTCAACTATGGAACAAGTAAAGCATAAACTAATGGAACCCCTTCTCCTCTTAGTCGTCTTTAACATAGCCGGATAGTTGTCTAGGTTTAGGGTTTTGACTTCCTCAAGCTTCAATTAGTGATAAGGTTTGGACCTTCTAGAATCTTCTTGAAATTTCACATGCATATAGCCCCACATGTGTGAGTGATGGAACCATGGTGGTAAACAATGTATGACAACTTGCGTGAGGATTAACATTCACAGAATCTTTGATTAATGTGATTTTTGCATCGTTGTAAAGGTTTCAATGTGTAGATCAACGTTGATGGTGTGTGCATTAGCTATGAAAATTGGAACACCAAAAATGTCATTTAATGGTTCAAAATGGCCCTCTAAGGGTTTAGGCCCTAATTTTCCGAAGAGGTACCTACAACTAAAATGGCCTTCCAAGCCAATTCTTCCATTTTTTCCACTCAAAAAGTAAAAATATAGATGAAAAATTGTATGATGATTTAATCGTGATCATGCCTTGATACCCTACATCCATCTCCAATACCTACAATATGTTGACTTTATTTTTCAGAATTTTAAACCCCCATTTATAAATGAACATAATAAGGTATTTGTTCATAAACTGAATTATGCCAATCAAAACTGACTATAAAATTCAAAACTTATAAATAAATTATCTTTTATAAATTCTCTTTTGAATTCAAAGTATTCCATTCAATTTCAATGGGCGGAATTCATAACAAAATTCATTTTTTTTCTATACAGTAGTAGACCCACTTCATTTCATTGTAACATCAAATATTACATACAATATACTACCATGAATTTACAAACCAAGTATATAATCTCTGTTCTACGACCTTTCCTAGAGATTCATACCGTAAAGTGTTGACATAATGCTATCCACATCAGAGTTCAAGTCGCTTTCCCATTATCCTATGTTACAAACACTTCATGAATGGATCTGATTTCATAGATCGTTCTATTGGAACTCCATTGGGATGGGACGTCAACGTTCTCATATCCAGCGCTCCATTATATATATTGTTTCTTAGATGCCACTTATTCGTCAATCGCCAAGACTGTTCAAGAGACACTATCTAACGTTGTTCAAAGGCTCAACCCTTTCCATGTTCCAAATAATCGATTAGCTCTCCACAAGATCAAATATAAAGCATCCCTTGCAAAATACAAAAGAAAAAAAAGCACTTCAATTATATGGGCTCCGAGCTCTGAATATGACCGGTCGACTAATCCTGCACACGTCACCGCAATCAACACTATTTACCCTGCAATAATTATGTACTTTGGAATTCTTTGATTTCACAACAATTTCCATTAGCGCCCAATACACAGGGAATTTTTACAAACATTCAATACAAACAAGAAACTCACGCCATTCTAGAATTTTAATTGGTTCAAAGAAATAAACATATAGTAATAAAAAATTGACTTCTTGTTTAGGTCTATTCAACCCTCTATACACTCACACTCAACCCTCTATACACTCACACTGAGACACATATCTATGCCTAGCAACTTTTCCAACACAAGAGAAACCTGAATTTGACCAAAACAAACCGATTTGGATCCTAGAGAATAGGATCAAATCCACCTATTTTCCTAACTTATATAACTCTTCAACCTCCTACCTAAATGAAGAAAAAATATTACATTCATGGAAAGATAGCATTATTCTTCTTGAACATAATAGATTATTACAGCTTAACAAAAAAACTAAAACATCTAGAATGAGAAAACAAAATTTTTCTAGAAACCAAATATTAAACTGACTTTCAAAGATGCTCCCCATCAATCTCTCAGGGAAGAAAATACTTGTTCAAGGGATTGTTGCAATATTTTTTCAACACTTGTAACATATTTATAAATTTCCACTGTTGTCATCCATATGGCATCCTCAAGTGATTGTTCCTTCCACTTGATCAAGTACTTGAAATACTCTTTACCCCTTGTCTTCTTTACTACCTTTTGATCCAATATAGATTCAATCTGTTTTTGTTGAGATGTAGGTAGTTGTTTATGCCCGTTCAATAGTCTAAATGGTGTCGTTTTGAGGCACATCTCTTAAATTATCTATTACTTCCTTGAAAGGGTACAAATATGATAAATTAAAAATAGGAGAAATTCTAGTGTTACTTGGAAATTATATTTCATAAGCATTTCAGGAAAACTTCTTCAACACTTTACATGGAGAAATATTTTTAAGTTTTAATTTATTATACTCCCCTCTAGGAAACCTTTCTTTTCTGAGGTGTGCCATGAACAAGTCTCCAACTTCAAAATCCATTTATCTTCATTTCAAGTTTGCTCTATGTTTGTACTTGATGATGTTATTATGTAGTTGCGTCTTAACTCTTTCCTGCGTACCTACTGCAAAATATTCAACATCAACACTTCTCATTTCTTGTTTTCCTAGATCTCTTAACTCATAAATCCCTCTAGGATGCATTCCATATAAAATTTGAAAGAGACTCAAAAATATGCTCCTATTAGGTGAATCATTATATGAAAACTCAACTTGTGCAAGAAACTGATCCCATTTATTGCGATGCTCACCTACCATATATCTTACAATATTCCCGAAAATCCTATTTACCACCTATGTTTTCCCATCAGTCTGTGGGTGGTATACTGAACTAAAGTTGATAGTAGTTCCTAAATTTTTCCACAAATTTCTCCAAAAATGACCTACAAATTTGGCGTCTCTGTAAAAAATAATACTTTTTGGCAAACCATGAAACCTGACGACTTCTTTAAATAAAAAATGGGTTGAATCATTTTTTTCATACAAGCTATAAAGCATGCCATTTTTGAGAATCTATCAACATCGACATAAATATAATTATTACCTTTTTTAGTTCTTCGCAAAACTAACACAAAGTCCATACTCACATAATCACGTGGTCTATTTGGGATTGGTAATGGATGATACAATCCATTGTTCTACCTCCTTCCTTCTCCATGTTGACAAACCTTGCATCTTTTAACAACTTTGTTCACATTAGTTTGAACACTAGGCTAGAAATAAAATTAAATTAGATCAGAAAATGTCTTGTCTTGTCCAAAATGTCCTTCTAATCCACCAATGTGCTTTCCTTTCAAAAAAAATCCTCTCATTAAACACCTTGGAATACACAAGTTACTGCCTTTGAATAATAAGTCATCTTGTATTAGGTAATACAAGCATGGAATCATGTCTTTTCTTACTGGATTTTCATAGGATGCATATGGATCTTTAAAATCTACATTATCTTTATACATTTCTTTCAATTCATCAAACCCGAAAACATTTACTTCAATGCTTGTATGATGGCATAAATTTATTATCATAAGAGGAACAATTTTGTTTGGATTCATTTAACTTTTCACTAAAATAAACAATTGGTTTCTTTTCTTAGCTTGGAACAACTCCGATTAAAGTCCCACTTGCATCACATTCAACTTGAAAGAGTTTACTAAATTTTGGAAAAGCTAAAATGGGTTGTTTTGTTATCTTCTTTTTTAAAAATTTAAAACTTTTTTCACCTTTATCTATCCATTTAAATGGTTTTTTGTTTCCTTTAATTGATTCTGTTATTGGAGCACATATCCCACTAAAATTTCTAATGAATTTCTGTAAAAACTTTCCAATCCATGGAAACTCCTTACCTCAAAAACACTCCTTGGAGTAGGAGAGTGCATGGTATCCTTCACCTTCTCTTGATCCATTTGCAAGCCATCTCTTGATATCATAAAACCGAAATAGACCAACTGTATTTTCACAAAACTACACTTTTTCAAATTGATTAGAAGTTTTTCCTAGTTCAATTTATCTAAATCCAATATGAGGTGCTTCAAATGTTCTTCTCTAGACTAATTGTAGACCAGAATATCATCCACATAAACTATGATGGAATTACCAATGAATTCTTTGAGTACTTGATTCATCAACCACATAAACGTGTTAGGGGCATTGATAAGTCCAAAAGGCATTACCAACCATTCATACAATCCATTATTTGTTTTAAAGGTTGTTTTCCGTTCATCCCCTTCCCTAATTCTCATATGATGGTACCCACTTTTCAAATCTGATTTTGAAAAATACTTAGCACCACTCAAAAAATCCATCAATCATAAATTCGGGGTAATGGAGATCTGTACCTAATTGTAATTTTGTTTTTTGATCTATATTTTTTGCACATTCTCCATTCTCCATCCTTATATGGACTTAAAACCCTTGGAACAATGCATGGGTTAAAACTTTCTTTGATCATACCTTTGTCCAACAATTCTTGTACTTGGTTGTAAACTTCATCATTCTTCTATGGGATCATACAATATGTTTCCTTATTAGGAAGATTAGCCTCTGGTATCGAATCTATGTGATGACTAATGCTTCTTAATGAAGGTAAATCACTTGGAAAATCATCAACCACAATGTCATCAAATTCACTCAACAGATTTTGAACTTCTTAAGGTTAATCATCTAAACTGGTGCCAGTGAGAACTACCTTCAACTTTCCAATTAAGACAATGTGTATCTCCTCCTCTTTTGTTTATTGCAATAATTCCTTTCCACTAACCAATAACAATTTACAGATGACTTCTTCAATTATTTCTTTATCTTTTAATGGAAAAATAGTGTGCTTCTCCCTATCCTTTTGAAAAGTATAGGTGTTGTTCTTTCCATCATGTATGGCCCTCCTGTCAAACTTCCATGGTCAACCTAACAAAATATCACAGGCATCCATAGGAATAATATCACAAAGTACCTTGTTCTTCTATATTCCAATATGAAATTCCACTTCACACTCGTCATTCACTAATAGTTGATGTCCTTTTTGTAGCACTGAAACCTTATATGGAACAAGGTGTGTTCTCTTCTTCAAAGACAACTTTTCAACCATCTCTCTAGACACCAAATTATCAATACTTCCACTATCAATAATGAGTTTGCAACATTTAGATTTTCTCTTATGAATATTTATGAAAATTGTCCTCCTTTGTGTAGGTTATTTAATTTATTTGTGATATTTCAACAATACTCTTTTCAACAAAAAAGACTCCAAATTCAAGTGCATTCTCGTGCATAGGCGAATCCACACGTTCTTCCTCTTCCTGAACAACATTTACAGTCCCTCTACTTGTGGAAGCATTTTCTAGATAATCATATGATCTATGCCCAAAATTATTACATATAAAACATCTAATAGAAAAAATCCTACCATTTTTATAAGGTCTTCTTCCTCTGAAATCACCACCTCTTGGTGACTATTCCTATTGATGTGAGCTACTGGTTTCTTCATTTTGAGCTATAGATTTCCCTCAACCACTTTGTTTTCCTCTGCCTCTTGTTGAACTATGACCTCTCCCTCTTTGATTTTTCTTCCTTGTTAACTTTTATTTTTCCTTAAGAGAAAACATATATCCTTCATCAATAGTATTAGGAGATAAAACACCAATTTCACCTTGAATTTCATATATTAATCCATTAAGATATCTAGTAAATTTCTATGGGTTTTCTGTAACGACCTCGCCGTTATGAAAACAAAACCGACGTACAACAGTTAAATTTTTTTGTTTGCGTTAGGAAATATAAAACATCACAATTAATAGCAACATCATCGATCCATCATTCAAATATATTAACGAAATAATATTAATGTGTTAACAAACAATTACAACACAATGATGAAAGATCATCACCATTAACCATGACACGTATATCAACATATTAACACATTAATTAACAACATGCCAACATCATTGCATTCTACCATTAATAACGATGCATAAAAGATACAAATCATAAACACTCAAGGTATCTCATAAGGACAATCATCAGATAACACCAGGTAACATGAGATAACATAACGAACCATAAGGATCATAAAGATAATCATAAGAATCACAAAGATAATCATAAGAATCACATAAGATACTACCCTTGCAACCTACCCTGCAAGGTTAGGACCTCCAAGACGCATAAGCAACGCTCAAGCCTAGGTTCCAATTGATTCTAACCATTTAAGTTCTCAAGGATGGTGACTGTTTTAAGAAACAAGGAGGTGTCTACATCCCACTAATCAATCACATCTTATATCTATAGACTAGACCATCAATCACAACTCAATATATTTTCATTAGCGCAAGAGTAAGCTAGTTACTTATTCAACAAATAGCAACATTCTTACGTGGTGCAATAATCCAATTAATTAACCATGCATGTATCAAAAAATAAATGATTCAAGAGAAAACAACCTTATCATAATCATACGTCAACCTACTAATGGTGCAAGATTAGTTCTCATCCTTTTTCCATGGCACAAAGTAAACTATTCGAAAACAATCATACTATTAATTCATTGATTATAATTATGCCAATCCAAAAATAAAAATAATTCATTGATTAATGATCATATCCAACACTTATCATCGTAACAATACTATCCCATAAAATAAACATGTCGGTCATTATCATTATAATCTATTGAACCATAATTATTACTAAGGTCACACCATTGTTACTATAATTACATGGAATACAGATTTACCATTTGCGAAATAATTACAGTACATGAATAAGAATTTAATACGACAAATACCTTGAATAAGAAATGAATTGAATAAATACATTGTACGAGAATTTATTACAATTTACACAGAAAATAAATTTATCAAAAGTTTTAACCATCGACGAAGCAAGTGGGACATTAATCCTGGCAAAGAATAATGTGAGGGACAGAGGGGATTCTTCAACGCTGAGTAAACCCTCGCTCATTGTCTCCAAGGAAAATGTAGAGGATAGTGGCAATGAACGCGTGGAGACTCTCAGCCAGAAACGCACAGGTAAAGCCCCTCAATCGCAGGGGATACAGAAAGGATGAATGCATGGAGTCTCTCTGCCAAAAACACACAGGAAATCTAGAAAGATGGAGTCAAATATGGTGGGTTTCCTCCCCACGAAATGCAATGGAAACGCAGTCAAAACGAAGAGAGAGATGGAGTCCCAATCTGGTGGGTTTTCTCCCCACGAAATGCAATGGAAGCACAGTCAAACGCAGAGAGTGAGATGGAGTCCAATTATGGTGGGTTTCGTCCCCATGAAATGCAATGGAGAAAAGTCAAAATGTAGAAAGATATGGAGTCCAAATCTGGTGGGTTTCCTCCCCATGAAATGCAATGTAAGCAAAGTCAATGCATAGAGAGATGGAGTCCAAATCTGGTCGGTTTCCTCCCAAGGAAATGCAATGGAAGCACAATCAAAATGCAAAGAGAGATGGAATCCAAATCTAGTGGGTTCCTCCCCATGAAATGCAATGGAAACAAAGTCAATGCAAAGAGACATGGAGTCCAAATCTGGTGGGTTTTTCCCCACGAAATGAAATGGAAACACAGTCAAATGAAGAGAGATATGGAGTCCCCAAATCTTGTGGGTTTCATCCCCATGGAATGAAATGCAAACACAGTCAAATGTAGAGAGAGAGGGTGCCCCCAAATATGGTGGGTTTCCTCCCCACAAAAAGAAATGGAAACACAGTCAAAACATAGAGAGTAAGAACACGAATTCACCAGGCACTAAGTGAGCACAGGTTTGGGCGCATGCCTCCCAAACGCAGAGGTATCAAGGGAGAATTCTCTGTGCAGAGCCAGGAAAACGCAAGGAAAAAAAAATGGATTTCCTGAGTTGAAGAAGAACAAAAACGTGGAGAAAAGAAGGAATACCCGCGGGGAACTAATTAAACTTTGATGGGATTCTCCTTATTCCAAAATGCATGGAAAACACAAGGAAAATTCTAGGAAGGGGAGAAGGGACATAGGTTCAAGACAATTCATCTGGAGCTCCCATGCTGGGCGTAACAATCATTCAAGAATGAAAACGCAGAGGAAAAATGTTGATCCCAAGACGAGAACTGAGGTAACCACTTGCCGAGATTAAGGAATGAATGCGGTGAAAAAAATGCAAACAACATCAGAGATTTGAAAACGAAAAAAAAATGCAGAGTTTACGATGTGAACACAAATCTGTAGCTGGGCAAAAATGTACAAGCAACAAAAATAAAAGAAAGAACCCTTTAATTTCCGTCCAGCCACAATGGTGGATGAGAAAAACTTGTGGGAATTTTAATCCTATCACGAACGCAGAAGTTAGACAACTTCTGAGGAAACCCATTACAAAAGCTGAGTGTAAAACACGATCACAGTGAACTTGAAAGGAAATTTTTTTTTGCAGGTTTTAAATTATGAACAGGGGCCTCTTCATTATCAGATCAATGGGAAACATAAATTCACACACATCTAGATCTAGGAAACCATTACAAATTCCATGAACGTATAAATCCAAATACAAAAATTTTAACTACTTTATAAATGCAAAATTTTGAACATGTGTATCTTAACCGATAGATGGACTTGTTGATGATCTTCAGCTACTAACGATCCTAATTGATCTTACATGTTAATCATTGAGACCTCACAGGTACCTCCCAACCAACACTAGGGGTACTCTTATTCCCCTGAGCCCCCCGAGACGCAAAGGGGCCACGCACACACTGTACAGGAGAAAAATCTATCTCCCGACTGCATGCAAAGATTAGAGCTACCAACACCAGAGAAAAATCTATCTCCCAGCTCGCCTCGCAAGGTCGAGCTACCAGTCTGTATTCGAGTTGGGTATTCCAACTCCCAGAAGGAAAATCTCTCAAATAAATTCTGACAGCACAACCTTACGCATACCAGTCACGATCCATTCCTCTTCCCTACCATTATTTTTATAGATTTCTTCTTAGTGACCCTTTCCAATTGTACGTTAAATTCTTTTTATTAAAAATTAATTAGGAAATACTCTCCCTCGTACACTTGTCACCCGATCCCTTAGTTGCATAAGAAATTCATTTATTTAATTAAATTAAATGAAAATTTCTTTTTAATGACTTACACCTTTCTAAAACTTAGTTGTGTTTAATTTAGGAAAGTTCTTTAGTTAGGCTACACTAGATTCATTTCTATGTCTCCACATTCCCTTTTGCATTCAATTCCCCTTTCTGTCTAAGTTCCAATTAGCATTTATTGCACATCAACAATAATTAATTCTTAGATAATTTATTTCTCCTTTAAATTCTTAACTTGTTTTTTCTTCATCCCCCGTTTTATTAATTTATTATTTAGTTTTAGTCTTATCATCTTATTTAGACTCACGATTAATTTTTAACTGGTCTTAGAATTCTTAATGGGATTTTACAGTTATAAAAAATATCATTTAATAATTGTTTTAAGGCCGACTAGGTCCAAAATTTTTTTTTCTTCAGGAAACTAGATTCATTGACTCACCTTTATTTAAAATCGTGGTGTGCCCTTAAAGATGCACTACGTGCTCCAAGAGTGTCACTCACTTTTATTCATGTTTTAGTTTATGTGAAGTGCCCTTCAAGACGCACTATGTGCTCCAAGGGTTCCACTCACCTTTGAATGATTTTGGTAGTTTTCCAACCCTTGGAGGCAATACTCCATCAAGCAATCTTGTGGGAGACTAAGGGCCTCTAAGGAATAAGCACCCTGCCTTATTGTGCACCCCTTATAATCTTCATGAGAGACTGTCTCAGTCTTCCCTCACGACATCGTGGATGTCTCGAACTAGGTAATCATTAACCTACAGTTCGAGCCACAACAAGAGTGCTAGTAGGTTATGGCAGGGTTGTTTCCGCACCTCTCCCTCACTATATCTAGTTGTTGTGCATGGCCCCTTTACTCCTAATGTGAGTTTGATTAACAAGCAATCACCAGAATGAATCCATCAATGAAACATGTCAATGATCCATAAAAACATCATAACATACCTTCTCATATGTCACATATGAAAAAACATAAATACTCAAACCATATACAACCCACACCCTGACTCGATTTAGAATGCAAGGAGGTCCACATATTCCATCAACATCGCCATTCTGTCAATGTCCTGCACACTCAGTAGAACCCATCCATAGTACCTATCTATACATAGATAATCAAATAACATAACATCATAATCCATAACTATCATCATTGAAATATATAAGAGAAACAAATAATCATATAATGAACCATATCACTTACATGCAAGAGTCCTCAAATAAAAAGTCAAATCATGTGCACGCAAGAGCGGTATGTTACATTTTCTTCTATGTGACCAAATCTTATATTGAATTTATAAAATCATTTAGTGTATTCCCTTACTAACATACATGTTTGATTCAAAATTTTCATTTGTCTAAAAATATTAAGTTGATAATCTTGAGGAATGAATTTACCTTTCAATATTGTTACCATTCTTTCCCACCTCTCAATTCTTGTCTTGTCTTTGTTCTTGTTGAAAACATAATTCACTCAGCATGCAATACTATGTTGATCTTTTACCTGTCGTATACACTATTACAGTATTGATATTTTACCACTGTATTCAACATCTAGCAATTAGCTCAAAATAAAATCACTTTATCTACTAGAAGCACAATTGAGTAATCAACTAAACATGTAATGGAAGAATAAACAAGGAAATTGAATTAAGAAGATAAGAACACCAATATTTTTCGGTAAACCCATGGAAAAACCCTGGAGCGAAAACTAGGTCCAATATTCTTTTATTAAGGTCAATTCAGGGCTCCCATAATAGAGAAAATGGCCGACTGAGAGAATTATACACTGTAGAAAAATGTGGAAACACATGTGTTGTTGAACGACCTGTTAAGGTATGTTTTTTGAGATATATGTGGCTTGCCCTTCTGTGACCCATGGAAATCCACAAATTTCCCTTCTGTGACCCATAGATATCTGTGACTATATAAACTGTGACCCATGAATATGTATGGAAATCACATATGACCACTTTTGTAAGACACTGCTCTTTCCTCTAGTCTATGTCCTTTGAAACCCACATACCATTTCTTATCCTCTCTCTTCTCCTTGAGCTCCATGACCTCTAGATGGAAGTCCTTCTCCACCTATCCAAGATCTTGAATCAAAATCCTTTGTGATACAACCCTCTTATCAATACATGGATGAACTCTCTTCACCCAAATAGTGATATCTCCTCACTCTAGTGTAAGAAACATGTCTTCATTGATTGTATACTCCTCAAACTAGAAAACATCCTTCTTTTCTATCCTCAACCTTGGTCTCTCACCAAAGGGACCTCCTCTTAAATTCCCAACTATGTCAACTCCCTCAACACATGCCTCTCACAAGTGTATCCCATATGAGTGTCTTTGAGTGTCTTCCTCCTTCACCCTATCCTTAATTTTTTAATCATGAGTTACAATCTATTTTTAATATCCGAAGTGTTCTATGGTTGAGATTACTTCTCGCACTCACTTAATATTTTTATTATACTATGCATGTTATTCATGTTAAATAAATAACTCGATTCACTAATAAATACAATTTTTCTTTAATTAATTTGTTTTGACTAAAGTAAAGTCAAGACTAGAATATTTTCGACAACTTCCACATGCAAAACACATGTCAATGTGGAAGTATCTCTCTGATTCTACCAAAAACGTCAAATTTTTTTCTTCTCAAATTGTACTCCATCCCACCACAGCAATGCATGTCATTTCATTCTTGTCACAACAAAATTTACCTTTTTCTCATCTGCAACATTTTCACATTCAAAATACCTATCCATAGTGTTGACTCAATCCATTAGTTCATCCACATTCAAGTTTCCTTCATACATTGTCACTTTCATTCTTATCCTGGAGATGAATCTTAGGATGGCTCGAACCAACCTTTCCTAAACACATTCTTATTCAAGTTCTACTTCTACTCCCATAGATTATTCTTCTCTTGCGTTGATGACGCCAACCTCACTCCTCGGAGCATGATCTCTCTCACCAGGACCTTCTTATCCCCTCGGCCCGAAGAGCATCAGTACTCTTCTATCTCCCAATCGGAAGATCTGCACCCATAGTTCTCTTCCCGTGATCCCTCTTCCTTTGATTTTTGATTAATCAGAACTTCGCTGATTCGCAAGTTCTCTACTGATCCCTGGGTCTTCGAATCCCCGAGACCCGAGATGTAAATCAACGCTGTATTTTTCTCACCTTGTCGGGACCTCTGTCCTATTGCGTCTTCGCAACTTGCAACACCAACCATTCGGGATTCCAACCTCCGATATGCGAGGCGCCGAAACGCCGAAACTCGCGATCTCGTCCCCTTGCGACTTCTCTACTCGCGAGCCTAAATGACTCCTTCCTCAACTCCCGAGGCCNCGCACTTCTCGCGACTTCCGTTGCGTAAAGTTAGAGTCTTACCTTCCAAACTCCCGATATGCCGATCCATGAGTAGAACCCAAGCTCCTCGTGATCCCGATCGACAACTCCTACCTTCCTGAGCTTCGAAATTCTTTCACTCCTACACTGTAACTTCCTTGCACCTCCGCAATATCCAATGGCCCTCGGAGCTTCGTGAAATCTTTCCGAAGAATTTCGTCCGTTCAGTTCTTCCTTATCAAATCCACGAAACTATGAGTCGTTCTTCCACAAAACTCGTCACCTTGCGTGCAAACCTGCAACTTCCTCTGCAAGCCTTCCAAGCACAAGTTGTTTACTCCGCCCTTCGACGAACTCGAAAGTCTATCCTTCCTGAGCTTCGATGACTTCAATTCCCTCAGGAAGAAGTTCTTGCACACACTCCTTGCGGAAATTCTTCAAACAAAAATAAGTAATGAGTTTTCGATCCTGTGCACTCCTGCATACAGAAATCCTTCAATCCCTTTGCTCAAAATCGCAACTCTGAGTCTTCGTCTAGCCTGCGCATGCCTTGCACGGCTCCGGTGCGAAATCTTCACTTCTGAGAACTTAGAACAAAAGTTATCCCAAGTTGAACCCTGCAGTCACGCACTCCTTGCGGACAAATTCAACTGCACTCCTTGCAGGAATTCTCTGGTTCAAGATAGAGAAACAATTGAAACTAACTCCTCGTTCTCACAGACTTCAAATTAACCATGAAATCACATACACAGTGTATAAAATCAAATATATGACCAGAAGCAAAAATTCATGAGAATAATATCAACAATACACAGAGAATAACACAACCATGGAATTGAATCAAAGCTTTTCTATTAATTCAATATCTGTACACGGAGGTTCTTCATACACTTCTCTGCATGCTCTTCTCTTCTGCTTCATAATGTTACAATGTACAAAGGAGGGTGTCTATATCTCGTTTCCCTCTCGAGCTCTAATGCTATCAAATCTAGAATTAAATTCCTATCTAACTTTACATTAAATCTAATAAATGCCTCATCTACCTAAGGACGTGAGCTATCCGCTCAAGGTCCATTTACAATATACAAGTGCGCCATCTCTTAAATGAATCATTTAAGATCGCGCAACAAATTCCAAAGTGAAATTCAAAAAGAAAATCCGTTGGCTTGTCCAGCTGTCCTTTGCTTTCACACTGGCTCGCTTGACGTGGGCGATGCTCCTACATCAGTTGACATCTTGTGTGTCAACGCCTCTTCATTGGGAAAATTCTATTGCCTCCAACCATTCTTGAAGAGTTCTCATTTCTTCAATGAATTCAACATTTACAACAAGTTGTCCTCTTTGACCTCGACCTCGGACTCTTCCTCCTTGCATTTGGAATGAAATTATAATTTTCTGCATTCTTTCTTGGTCCTTAGCTCTAATACCAAAACTTATGGCAATCATGAGTCGTTATGAATTTCAAAGCCTATAAAAAAAATTCTATTTTGAATTCAAAGTATTTGATTCAGTTTCAATTAGAAGAATTCATAAAAAAAATCATTGTTGTCCATATACAATAGTATACTTGTTGCATTTCATTGTAATATCAAATATTACATACAATATACTACCATGAATTTGCAAACTGGATATATAATATCAGTTGTACAACCTTTCCTGGAGCTTCATACCATAGATTGTTGTTCATAATGCTATCCACATCAGAGTTCAAGTCGTTGCCCCATTATTCTCTGTTGTAAACCCTTCGTGAATGGATCTGATTCCATATATCATTTTGTTGGAACTTCAGTGGTATGGGACATCGATGTTCTCATTTCCAGTGCTCCATTATATCTATTGTTTCCTTGATGCCACTTAATCGTCAATATCTAATGTTAGTTATAACTATAACCTCAACAGTATGTGACTGTACACTCCCAGTTGTTCTGGCCAGCTGTACCCGTCTATTAGGATTTTGTGTTTTGTTTCTTGATCTTATTGATTTTCTCAATCTTATTTAGCTCAGCTCTTTTCCCTTAATGTATTTCTCTCTACATTTTCTTGTTCCCAATTTTTGTCTTCTTTGTTTCTTATTTTGTCATGGTATTAGAGCTTAGGATGTAAGCCTCTTCACAAATCCTAGAGATCATCCTTTTCCTAGGACGAACAATGCAGAGTCTACGTCGTCTCGCACACGAGAACGCGGGAGGTAAGACTATTCCCAGAATCCTAGAGAGCAGTCTACAATACGATAAAGGAGCACTGGAAACAACAGTACGCTCAAAATATTCTTGGACACAACAGAGCACGAGGAAGAAAAGTTGTTGAAGGACGAAGCATTTAAATATTCGTAGAATCCCTTCTTCAAGAGGAAGTTTCAAGAGACAACAAAGGGGGAGCTATAGAAGTTGTAAGATCAGTCATGGGAACAAATTTGAGGCTTTAAATCAAGCTCAAAAAGGAGGAGGATCGTGGGGTGAAATCATGAAGATGGGTTACACTTTTTCTTGTTTTATGACAAAAACAACTATATTTTCACAAGTGCTTCAACTTCCGGCATACAAAAGTATTTTTTTTATTTATAATTTCACTTTACAGTAAAAACAAAACTTGTCAAGAATTTTGTTAGCTTTCCAATGACTATTTTTCAATTTGTTTTTATCAGGATTTGATATGTTAATTTGACAATTGTTTAACAGTATGTTCCTGAAACATGAAAGGAATGATAAAGAGTTACTTTTTTCTACAACAATGTATCTATTATTAAACTTATGTTTTTCAAAAATGAAATATACTGCAACAATCTACAAAGAATCTATTTTATTATGACT
>SNQJ01S0010403.1:103127-147550 GCA_010110895.2 Picea sitchensis | reverse complement strand
ACTGAGTCGACCGTAGTTACGAGGTCGGCGATCGAGTCTTCTTGCAGGGTAAACCGCATAAGAGTTCGATCAAGTTTGGAAAGGGAGCTAAAATCTCTCCTAGGTTCATGGGACCTTTCGAGATTGTGGAGAGAAAGGGGCCCGTGGCCTATTGACTAGCCTTGCCTGATTCTTTGAGGCGTATGCACGATGTTTTTTATGTATCTGTTTTGAGACATTATATTAGTGATCCTACACATGTGATTGACATGAGTTCCTTGCAGGTATCGGACGAGGGAGCACTCACAGCTGATATGTTCTGCATCTTAGATCATCGCGTTCGACAGTTACGACGTCGAATGGTAGATCAGGTCAAGGTCCAGTGGGATAGCTATAGTCCGCACTCAACGACCTGGGAGGATGCATATGATATGCGCCAACAGTTCCCATTTTTGTTTGATAGATAAACTTATGATACTGTGGTACTTTTATTTCAGCATTTATACTGAGAAACTTCGAGACGAAGTTTAAACCAAGAGGGGTGTATGTAACATCCCGCTCTGGCGCACTGAGAAAACTTATTCTTTGAGGACACTTGCTCGCAAGTGATCTGGACTGTTATGATGTTAAACCATTTATCCTTGATTATGATGTGTTATGATAGATGAAATGATTCTTTTACTACTTTGATGTGGGTAGGTGTTGTTGACTCGGTTTCATTGAGTGTACAGGGTTTCGGACCTTGAGGAAGCAGAGGCATCGATGGAACTCCTTGGACTCCGAATTGAGTCAGTGAGTGTGCTATTTGGGTTGATTTAATTACTATGATATTTCATTGATTTGATGATATGATGTTGACATGTTCTGACACGATTGTTGATGATGTAGGCTAACGATAGCTTGTCGACCAGACTCACATATGGAGTAAAGGGGCCACACACGATTCCAAAGAGGTTGAGGGAGAGGTGTGTGTTAGCGCTGGAGGTCACTCCTGGATTGCTTGCAGGAGCAGAGCCCAACGCCCATCAGTTTTTAATGTCATGGTTTAATAGATGGGTGATAAAATGGAGATAAAGACTCAAGGGAATACTACTGTAACTCAGGGACTGTGTCTGGGATGTAAGTAACAAAGGAGGTCTCGACTTAACTTCAATCAGTGGGTTGATTAAAAGGTGAATAGGTGGAAGACTTGATAAGGAGAGTGAACAAACGGCTCTGGACAACAGGCTTACTGCAGTTTGTAGGAGAAAAACTCTGACTGCAGGATCCTCCTGGTTCAGGGCTTCAAGAAACTGAAAAGAAGACTTGATTGGATCCTCCAGTTCCAAGTCACTCAGTGCTAGGAAAATCACAAGAACTGGTTAAAGACAACGCGACCATTACAGTCATCCATTACAAAATCATCCTATAATGGCTACAGCTCGACTGGATCCTCCAATTCCGAGTTGCTCTAACACAGTGTAAACAAAGACGTAAAAGGAAACTGGCATTCATAAAGAGAGAAGTCTCAAAAGTCTATACATGACCAGAATTACAGTGCTTCATTAAAACATTACCATCGGGAGCTCTGCTCAACCATTGATAGCTTACAAAATGGAAAAAAATGCCTACATATACTTTGTTTCCTCAATCAAATATGTCCTCTGGACTCCTATCATATGCTTCTTCAATTCAGCATGGCTCGCGCCAGCGGGTATCTGAGCCTCTATTAATGTTTGAATTGGTGTTCTCAGGCTCTCTTGGCGATTTGAAGACTCAGTGTGACCTTTTTGCAGAGAATCAGTACAAAGGGACCCTCCTGGGTAAACTCTGGCTGGAACCTCCATACTCTGCAATAAATGGGTGACGCGAGGCTTCACCTACCTTCCTTATCCTTTTCTGTTGAGCCGAAACGGATCCTAGAATTCCCTTGGGAAACACTACTGCAACAACCCGATCCACAAGTCCTTTCCAATCTCTTCACGGCCTTCAGCACTTGACCATGGTCATCCCTGACTCTGTATCGGGGATCTGGGTTTCGCGATTCCTGCTGTCAAGAGTTCTTGACCCTTTGAATTCCCGATCACCAATTCTCTGATGAGCGCGTGCATGGGTTAGCCCTCTTGGCTATACTTTCATCCATATGACCACCTCTTATGTGACTCGAGCCGAACCTCTTTCGGGCTTTCGGTGTTTTTCATGCCTCGATACACAAGTGCCTGGGAGTCGCGATTCTCCAATTGTCGATGGCTCCTTGCGTGCTAGCCCCTTGACTATGCACTGGTCCAAATGACCGTTACCACATGCCCGCGGCCGTATAGCCTTCCATCGGAGTTTCGGGGTTTGCGAGGTCAATGTTCACGCGTCCTCCGGATTCGCGATTCCCCGATCCCTGATGGCTCATGGCCATTGACATGTCAACGACCCCTTCCCCGACTCGAAATCTTGTCACGTGTCCTCTGTCGACTTCCGTGGCCCCATATTCTTGGTGTCGGGATGCTCCTTGCTAACGCTGATCTCCTTTCCACGCGTCCTTCGGATGAACGGTCCCTATTAATTCTGGGGGATTCGGGACTCTCACTGCCTAGTTTTTATTTCTCATCCCAGACAAGAAATATCGCTAACATTTGGCTCCATGGGGGAGAGAGTCATCCCTGCGATGCTCAAAGAACACTTTTGTAGATTCAGTGCCTTCCTCTTGGGCTATGGAGTCAGGCTCAAAACCTCCCACTGCTGAAAATACAAGACGAAAAAGAAAAGCCACAAAGAGAAAAAAAGACAATATTTACAAAAGATAGGAGCCATGGATAGCTCAGACAATATATTTTTTAAGAAAATGCCCATTCACTGGGCCGTCGAACACCTCTTCACCCTCCAAATCCTGCAACCGATATGTGTTGTTTGAAAACACTTCAAGGATCCTGAAAGGCCCAAACCAGAGGGAATCAAACTTACTGTGCTTGCCCCTGTCCTGCCTGGGCGCATCCCATTTGAGCACCAGATCACCCTGCTCGAATTCTTTTTTTCTGCCCCTCCCATCAAAAACCTGCTTGACCTTCTGCTAATGATCGTAGGCCGTGTTCATGACCTACTCTCTAACCTACTGTATTTCCACCATCTGGTGAATTAGTCTGACCATATGGTCAGGCTCTTTGTCAATGTCCTGGAGGAATTTCGCCACTGATAAAGCGAGCTGAGTCGGGAAAACGACCTCTGTTCCGTAAACAAGTTGGAATGGTGAGACGCCCAGGGACTTCTTAGTTGTCACCCGATCAGCCCATAGAACAAATTTGAGCTTCGAATCCCAGGCCCTTTTATTCTCTTCCAGTAATTTCTTAATGATCTTGATCAGACTTTTATTGGAAGACTCTGCCAATCCATTCCCCTGAGGATAATAGGGAGTAGAGTGAATCATCGAAATCTCAAACTGTTCACAGAACTTGACCAGAGGCTCAGACCTTAAGGGGGCGGTGTTGTCAATGACAATCTTGCTAGGGCAGCCAAACCTGGCTATGATGTCCTCCAGTAAGCTGATAATTGCTTTGTGAGAAGTGCTCCTAGTGGGGACAACCTCTATCCATTTGGTGAAATAATTTGTCGCCGTGAGTATCCATCGGTGTTGGCCACTTGAAGGAGGATGAATATCTCCAATGAAATCCAATCCCCACTGCTGAAAAGGCGCTGAAACCACTACAGGATTTAGTGGCAGAGATTTGAGTTCCTACTTACCGGAGAAATTATGGCATTCAATGCAGGCTCTGACCGCTCTACAGACATTAGGGAATAGAGTGGACCAGTAATATCCATCTCGAAGTATCTTATGGGCTGTGGTCTTCCAAAAATGATGCCCCCCACAAAGGCCACTGTGGAAATCAAATGTAACTTGTTGGGCTTCTTGTGGGTCCAGGCATTTGAAAAATACCCCTAAGGGGTCCTTCCAGTACAGGGTTTGGTCGATGAGGCAATACCTGACCGCCTTGAGATTTAGATCCCTTGCCCTGCTTTTCTCCATCCCATCAGGAGGCCTCAATTCTTGCAGAAAATACAAGATATCCTTGTACCAGGGGCATGCTGCTAGTGATAAGTCGGTCTGAGAATTCTTGCCGGATGATTCAGCTTGCGGGCTTTCTGAACAGACGTTGATGGAACAAATCCCGAAAGATTTTCAATTTGATTCAGCTAGCATCTTGGCTAAACCTTGCCCCTTTATCAACTTGGTGGGCTTAATCTCCAGATCGAATTCTAGGATCTTAGCGATCCATTTACCCCTTCTTCCGTATATGTCGGGCTGTATAAGAATATCCTTCACAGAGGCTGAAGGAACATATGCAGTGATATTTGAGTGCAAGACATAGACTCTGAAATCCTTGAGAGCTTTCACTAAGGCATAGGATTGCTTCTCCATGATCTTGTATCGGAGCTCTACATCCCTCAGTGCCTTACTGAAGAAGGTGATGGGCTGCTCACGTCCTTCCTCGTTCCTTTGCAATAAAACTGCCGCCACCGTATCAAAAGAAGCGAAGGAGAAAATTATAAACTCTTTGGAATAGTTTGGACTAATAAGCACAGGCACCTCAGTCAACGCCCTTTTAATTTTCTCAAAAGAGGCCCTGGGCTCAGCGTTCCATTTCACTTCGTTTCCTTTCCTGAGCATGGTCGTGATGTGTCTCACTAGCTCGGCAAAATTCGAGACAAATCTCCTTAAAAAAATAATTTTCCCCAAAAAGCCCTGAACCTCTTTTTTGGACCTGGGAAGTGACAAGGCTTGAATCGCCTCCACCCTGCTGGGATCAATTCTCACTCCCTTTTCTGATACTATATGCCCCAATAACTTCCCCTCCTTAATAGCAAACAACGACTTCTTGGGGTTCAAAGACAGGCCGAACCTCCGACACTTCAGGAAAACTTTCTTCAAGTGGTGGCAGTGCTCCTTATCTGTCCTGGAGAAGACCGTGACGTCATCAACATATATTACCACAAACTGGTCCTTCTCCCCGATGAAGGCTATGTCCATGGCCCGCTGAAATGTTGCTCCTGCATTCATCAACCCGAAAGGAATTTTGGCATACATGAATGTGCCCCAAGGAGTGGTGAAGGTCGTTTTTTCCCTGTCTTCAGGCATGACTGATATCTGATTGTAACCAGAGAAGCCATCGATCATGGATATTCTAGAGGCACCAGTGACCTTCTTCAATATGTGCTCCATGTTGGGCAGGGGATAATTGTCTTTCCTCGAGCTCCTGTTCAGGTTCCTGAAATCAACACAGAGTCTGATCTCGCCACTTTTCTTCCTTACCGGGACCAAATTGGCCACCCAGTCGGAATATCTCAAGGGGACAATAATCTGGGTGTCTAGCAGCTTCTTCACTTCTTTCTCCATGATAGGTAGCAACATGGGATTTATCTGCCTAAGCTTCTGCTTGAATGGCTTAGCGTTCTCCTTCAACGAGATCTTGTGTTCAATGACTGACGTGTCATACGTTTTAAGGTCTTCGTAGGTCCATGCAAATACATCGGCAAATTCTTTTAGCATCTTGGTATATTCGACCCTCTGCTCCTTGGTCAAACTCGTTGATATATTGACAAACTTAGGCTCCTCTGGTGTGCTGATGTTGCATTCAGTTGTGTCAGCATCATCACCGGACACTCTCCCCTTTATTTCCATGTCATTCCCGTCGAACAACCTCTCTAATGGGACCAGTCCCCTTGGGATGTGATTGTTAGGCAATTGAATAATGTCATGCTTCGCTATCTTACTCAGCAACTTACCCCCATCGAGCTATTCCTCGTAGGCAGGATCTTGGTCGATATGCATCTCTGAGAATTCTTCGGCAGTCTCCAAGAACCTCTTGATCTCGAGATCGTCCTCAAACACCTTCCAATGTTTGACGTTGTCAGGTATGGAAGGCCTGTATTTTACTTCTACACCGTACCTCAATTTGGGCGGCAAGGGTACTTTGAAAACGCTCGCTGATGTTGCCAGGGAGTCTGCGACTGTATTCTCTTCTCTCGGGATGAAAGAAATATTAAATGATGAGAATAAATTATCAATTAGATCCCACGCCTCATTCCTGTAACTCCTAAGTCGGGGATGCTTGGCCTGATATATGCTTCTAATCTGCTGGACTACCAGCTCGGCATCTCTGAACAGTGCTATCTCTTGAATTCCCATCTCCCTTGCGGCTCTTAATCCCAAGATAAGAGCTTCATACTCTTCCACATTGTTAGTGGTTTCGAATTCCAGCTTATATGACAAGGATGTGGTCTCCTGAGCAGGTAACACAAGAACCACCCCAGCTCCAGCACCATCTCGGGAACAAGCTCCATCGAAAAACATTTTCCAGATTGGGGCGATGGAGGGAGAGGCTTCGGGGGAAATAGTGGGCTGCTTTCTGAGTTTGAGAGGAGGCTCGGAGGTATGGGTGAGCTGTAGTAAACTGGAGCCTAAATCAGTGTCCAAGGCAAAGATGGGATGATTGGTAGGGTTGGCTTCATCGCTGATTATGTAGGCCAATTGAGCTTCCCTGTAGAGTCTTCTATGTTCTCCTCCAAACACTGGGACAGTGGCATATGTTAGGTCCATTTTCAAAGTTCCCCCTAGTCTTTTAATCCAAGACCTTGACAACAACATACCGAACTTGGGGGGGACGTCAGCCACTATGATATCCATGACCACACTTTTCATGGGCAGTTGAAACAAGGTCACTACCAGGTCTTTAATAACTCTAAGACACTGAACTCTCCTAGAGTCAAAAGAATAGAGGTCATGATAGGCTTGGGTGACTTCTAGCCCTAGTTCTTCCATGACGGTTTTGGGCATGAGGTTGTGAGAGGCCCTTGAATCCATTAAACAATTGTGCAGGACTTTATCATGTATGTTCATGGATGTGTAGAAGGGAGGGGATGAATCGTCTCTATCTTCTACCATGGGACATAGGACAACTGTTGGCTTCTCATCTTGGAGATTTATGGAGTCTGTGGGAAGGCAGGGAGCTTCGGGCTGCAACAACTTAGAGAAGCGGTTCTTGAATTCTTCATGTTTGATAAGCTTGGTGAGGGGTACATGGATTCTGATCTTTTGAATCTCATGCTCGAAATTAAACGAAGATGCAGGCTTTGGAATTTCTCTTGTTTCAGGAACATGATTATGAATAATAGGAGAGGGGGGTTGGGCCTTCTTACCTCTGTAAGCGTCTGTTACTTGATTAGCATGCTTCTATGTCCTAGAGAACTTCTCAGGACTGTCAGGTGTTGCTTTCCTCTTGTCAGACCTCAGGTTATACCTACCTCGACCGCCGCTAACCTTGTCTCCTTTGCTCAATTCATTTAGCTGACTGTTCATGAGTGACTCCTCGTATGTTGATTGAGTCAAATGAGGGAAAGGGGGCGTCTTTCTTAGCAGTGGATTTCAGGACCAAGTTTCTCTGTTTCCCTTTATTCCTCATCGGTCACCAAATTATTTTGGAAAGGGGCCTGAATTCTCTGGTCCTCTCTGTCTCTTCCCCTCTCTCTTTGCATATTCGGGGGAGTAAAATTATTTGGCCTCCGAAATCCTCCTTTATTTTCGATGATCTGAGGGCCTTTATATTATTTCCTCCCTTCCACCCTCATTCTCTCCATCTCTGCAGACAGAGACTTCACGATCTTAGTCAGTTCGTCCATTTGGGGGTGAGGCACTGAGGAGCGAGAATTTGAAGCTTCAAATCTTCCTTTCCCTCTGTTTGCATTGACTTTGTTCCTCAGTCTGTCTACCGCTAAGACATTGGATTCCACCTCTACGGCCGCATATTTCATTTGGGCTAAGGAGGTGGCTCTTCTTTCTCTTAATAAAAGGCATACCTCAGGGTCAAATGCACTAGCATAGGAAATTTGGGCAGAGGCTTCTGAGGGCTTTACCTCTGCAGGAATCTTATTATACACTTTATTGAATCTTTTGGAGAAGTCAGAGACAGACTCTCCATCCATTTTCTACAGAGACCCGAACTCCATTATGTAATGCATGAAATCCCTTCTATCTCCCCACTGCCTCAGGAAAACATTGTCTAGCGCTTCAATTCCAGCAATAGATCCGGGGGCCAGTCCCCTGAACCATTTCCTCACCTCGTCGTCCAGGCTCTGAACAAAGACTCTCATCCATACATCTTCATTCTCAATGTTTAGATTGTATGCATAGCGATATAAAGAGACCAAGTGCTCTTATGCAGTTACGTCCCCTTCCCCGGTGAACTTCGGCATATACTTCAAGTAGTCTCCAGCGGGGAAGGGATGCATAGGTTGAGGTAGGACCAAGGGAGCGTATCGAGCGATAACTATGGCATCCATTCTATTCGGAGGGGGATTAGAACCAGCCATAGTAACAACCGGTGGAGGAGAACACGAAGGAGAAGGAGATCGCGAAGGGGCTGCCTGGAAAAAGTCCTGAAGTGGAGTGGGAAACAAGAGGGGATTTAGGGAGGAGGCTAGCAAACTCAAAACGGCAGGGGCTTCTTTCTGCACAGGAGTGTATAAATCTTCTGTAGTCTTGGTTCTATGCCAAGGTGCGGCTTCAAAGGATAGGGGAGTGACAAGGATTTCTCCCTCCAATCTCAGGCCAGGAGGGGAAAATTCAGCAGGAACACTCCTGAATTTTAGAAAACGGGAAACCTCGAAAGGAGGCCGGTCAAGAATCTGTGGAGGAGAAAACAGAGTTCTTACGAAAGGAGATGGCAGATTACCTGGTTCGGTGATGGAAGGTTCTTCTTCGGGGGCCCTTCCTTTCCTGAGTACCTCTTCTGGATCAGATTCAGGGGCAGCTAGAGGCAGCTGAGGATGAGACCGAGTGTGTCTGCCTCTGGAAGCCACAGTTAAAACAACGGGTTCGCTCCAGCGGAGTCATCACAATGGAGTCTCCAGGTGCACAGTAGCAATCTCAAGAGTTCTGATATCTGATGCACCTTCAGAATTAACCAATCGTTGTCGTTCAATCCCAGGGAAAATGCTCAACTTCTTCCCCGGCAGCGACGCCAGAAATGTTAGCGCTGGAGGCCACTCCTAGATTGCTTGCAGGAGCAGAGCCCAGCGCCGATCATTTTTTAATGTGACGGTTTAATAGATGGGTGATCAAATGGAGATAAAGACTCAAGGGAATACTACTCTAACTCAGGGAGTGTGTCTGGGACGTAAGTAACAAAGGAGGTCTTGACTTAACTTCAGCCAGTGGGTTGATTAAAAGGTGAATAGGTGGAAGACTTGATAAGGAGAGTGAACAAACGACTTTGGGCAACAGGCTTACTGCGGTTTGTAGGAGAAAAACTCTGAACGCAGGATCCTCCTGGTTTAGGGCTTCAAGAAACTGAAAAGAAGACTTGACTGGATCCTCCAGTTCCAAGTCACTCAGCGCTGGGAAAATCACAAGAACTGGTTAAAGACAGCGCGACCATTACAGTGATCCATTACAACATCATCCTATAATGGCTACAGCTCGACTGGATCCTCCAATTCCGAGTTGCTCTAATGCAGTGTAAACAAAGACGTAAAAGGAAACTGGCATTCATAAAGCGAGAAGTCTCAAAAGTCTATACATGACCAGAATTACAGTGCTTCATTAAAACATTACCACAGAGAGCTCTGCTCAACCATTGATAGCGTACAAAATGGAAAAAAATGCCTACATATACTTCAGCCAAAATCCGCCTGGCAAAAGTATCTCAGGACTTTTAATGGGGGGTCGTTTCCTCAATCAAATATGTCCTCTGGACTCCTATCATATGCTTCTTCAATTCAGCATGGCTCGCGCTAGGGGGTATCTGAGCCTCTTTTAATGTTTGAATTGGCGTGCTCAGGCTCTCTTTCCGAGTTGAAGACTCGGTGTGACCTTTCTGCATAGAATCAATACAATGGGACCCTCCTGGGTAAACTCTGGCCGGAACCTCCATACTCTGCAATAAATGGGTGACGCGAGGCTTCACCTACCTTCCTTATCCTTTTCTGCTGAGCCTAAACGGCTCCTTGAATTCCCTTGGGAAACACTGCTACAACAACCTGATCCACAGGTCCTTTCCAATCTCTTCACAGCCTTCAGCACCTGACCATGGTCATCCCTGACTCTGTATTAGGGATCGGGGTTTCGCGATTCCTACTGTCAAGAGTTCTTGACCCTTTGAATTCCCGATCACCGATTCTCCGATGAGCGCATGCATGGGTTAGCCCTCCTGGCTATACTATCATCCATATGACCACCTCTTATGTGACCCGAGCCGAACCTCTGTCGGGGTTTCGACGTTTTTGATGCCTCGATACACAAGTTCCCGGGAGTCGCGATTCTCCGATTTCCGATGGCTCCTTGTGGGCTATCCCCCTAACTATGCCCTGGTGCAAATGACCGTTACCACATGCCCGTGACCATATAGCCTTCCATCGGAGTTTCGGGGTTTGCGAGGTCAATGTTCACGCATCCTCCGGATTCACGATTCCCCGATACCCGATGGCTCATGGCCATTGACATGTCAACGACCCCTTCCCCAACTCGAAAGCTTGCCACCTGTCCTCTGTCGACTTCCGTGGCCCCATATTCTTGGTGTCGGGATCCTCCCTGCTGACGCTAATCTCCTTGCCACGCATCCTTCGGATGAAAGGTCCCTATTAATTCTGGGGGATTTAGGACTCTCGCTGCCTGGTTTTTATTTCTCGTCCCCAGACAAGAAATATTGCTAACAATGTGGACAACAACCCTGCCATAGCCTACTAGAACTCTTGCCGTGGCTCGAACTGTAGGTTAACGATTACCTAGTTTGAGAGGATCTAGGATGCCGTGAGGGTAGACTGCGACAGTCTCTCACGATTATTCTAAGGGGCGTACAATAAGGCATGGGCCTTATTCCTTAGAGCCCTTAGTCTCTCACAAGTTCACCTGGCGAAGTGTTGACTCCAGGGGTTATATATTTCTACCAATCAGTCAAGTTGGCGAGTGGCACCCTTGGAGAAAGTGGTGCATCCTGAAGGGCACATCGTGCAAAAAGAACCACAAGAAGCGAGTGGTACCCTTGGATCATGTGGTTCATCCTGAAGGGAACGTCGCGCAAAAGAAACGAATGAGGCGAGTGACACCCTTGGAGCACGTAGTGCGTCCTGAAGGGCACGTCGTGTTGATCATGATAAATAAACAAACCTAGATGGCCATAAGACATTAACGCCTGAGAAATCCTTAAACAACTTCCCTAACCAATTGTCGCCTAGCTCAGAATCTAAGTCCTAAGTCTAAGACTTTTCTAGGGTAAAAAGTTAGGTAGATTTAAAGAAAAAGGCCCTAGAATAAAAATAAAAATTCAAACAAAAACCCACTTAAGTAGTAGTTAGGTCTTCATAAAATTCTTTGGGTAAATGACGAGAGTAAGAATTAAATTAAAACTAATGGTTTTAAAATTTTGCAAAGAAGAAATTATTTCCTAACTTGTGAAAGAACAAAAGATATTAAATAAATAATAAATGGGAAAGATTTAATAATGCAACTGCCATTTTGAGCTTTAATAAAAAGGGGAAAGAAGGGAATAATAAGAATTAGGAAACTAAGTAATGGAGGAAATGTAATAAATGAAAGACGGGAACTTATGGTAAAAAGCACGGTCAACATAGTAAGGAATCTGAATTTAAGAACTTGCTAATCTGAGCTAATTTAGTAACATCTTTTTTTTTAAGAAAGTATTTGAAGCATGTAAGGTGATGCAGGAGCATCTCCAACTCAGCAAGAGAGCCAGCACATCAAGCGGAAGACCAGCTGGATAAACAAACCCAAAATTTTGAAAGTGCTTTGGGATTGTAGCGCAAGTCTTTAATGAATCCTTTATGAAGGAGCGCTTTTTGTATTGTATCAGACCTCGAGCCATATGCTCTTGTCTGAATTAAATAGGAGGCATTTAATAGATTTAATGCAGGTAGATAGGTTTTTATTTCCATATTAGACAGTGTTAGAGTTCGAGAGGGAAAACGGATATAGACACCCTCATTGTATCATTGTAACATTAGAAATTATCAAGCATTCAGGAGAAGAGAAGAGCAAGCAAAGAATATTGTACGAAGAACACCCATATACAGGCATTTTAAATTAATAGAAGGAAGCTTTGATTCAAACTCATGGTTGGTGTTGTTTCTCTGTGTATATTGCTTATGAGATCATGGAATGTTTGTTTTATTGTTATACATTTTATTTGTATATGTTGTGCATGTGATTTCATGGTTTAACCTGAAGGCTGAAAGAGAATGAGTTTCAATTGTTTCTCTATCTGAGCCAGGAGATTCCTGCAAGGTGTGCAGTCGAATTCATCTACAAGGAGTGCATTGATGAAGGCTCAGTAGTTTAACTTTTGTTCTCATTCACCCAGAAGTCGAATGGGGTTGTTGAATCCGTGCAAGGAGTGCGCAGGCTGAAGTAGAAGCCTCAGCTGTGAATCTGAACAAAGGAAATCGAAGACTGTTGTTGGAGACGTGCGCAAAGTCTGAAAGATTCAACACTTGGAATTTGTTGAATGTTGAGCGCAAGGAATGCACACACGTTCCTCTGAAGAATCAGAGTGGATAAGCTCAGGAGGTATAGTACCTTCGTGGTATAGGTAAAAGAGAACAGAGGCGTTTGTGCCGGGGATGTTCGAGTAAGAGTTTCAAGCACAGGCGTTGAAGGGCAAGAGCTGAGAAGGGACACTTAGTCATTCTCGAGAAATCTCCAAGGAGGAGGAATCGACGGTCAGGATTTGCTGAGGGAAACTGTGAAATCCCGTCAGCCATTAGATCTCAGGAAGTTGCATAGGGTTTAAGCCCGAAGGAGCAGGGAAAAAAACCTGGAGGAGACATCGGAATATTGGTGTTATCGGGGTTTTCATAAGGCAGAGAATCGAGACTTTGAAAGTCCCAAAAACCCGAGAAAGGATCTCAGCCGTAAATCTCAGTAGGGACACGTGGCAAAAGATCCCAAAGAATCGGAGTTTGGGATATCGGGGTTTCTGAAGTCGTGAAACTCTTGCATGACAGAGTCGCGATCCACGATTTCCCGATATGGTTGGAACTGTTGATCTGAGGGATGCGTGTCCAAAGATCTGAAGGAGTCGGGGTTCGACATTTCGGGATTTTCGGTGACAAGGAAATCATGGGAAGAGAAATCGCGAAATCCCGAAACGTGATAACCACGTTGTCACAGTGCTGAGTGGAGAACAGGTGTCAAGATATCGTAGTTCGGGTATTTGAAAGTAACGTGCACTTTGACAAGGAGAATCGCGATATCCCGATACGCGATTTCCCGACGGTGTTCAGGATCATAGTGGAGGACAGGTGTTGGAAGGTCGAGCCTTGTGGTGGGCCGATGCCAGGTGGCATCGGAAATCGGAGAATCAGAGAATCCGAGAGTGTGAGTTCTACACATTTCAATTCCGCAAATTCCGAAACTCCGATAGGGGAAGGACCGTGGTCTTGTGGACCAGTAGGTCACATGCGGAGAGTGTTATCCGGAGGGAGCTAAGGGGTGCAGTGAGTGCTATTGGGGATCGAGAATCAGGTATTTTCAAGGCAAGTGGATTACGACAGTGCCAATGCCGATTTCCTGACGGGGACATTCCCGACGATAGCAAGGAACACGTGGGTGGAATATTCATCGAGTTCGAAGATTTGTCAGACCCAACCTCATGAGTGTAGGACTCGCGATTAAGAGAGGCCGCAATTTCCCGATAGGACTAAGGGAGGTCATAAAGAGCATTCTGTGGGTGCGGAGAAGTCCCGATAAGGGATAAGAAGAGTATTTTGGCTCTTCCGGCCTGCAAAGAAGAAGGTCCTGGTGATAGTGGACGTGTGTCAGGTAGCGTCTGCGTCAAGTGGTATCAGAGCGGGATTAACTCTTTGTTTTCTGCGACAGAGAGAGAGGAAAAATTCACCATGCCGCCCAGAAGAGAAAGACAATCACCTGATCCAGAGGACAGGGATGTGCAAAGAAGAGGTAGGTTGGAAGGGAATCCAGAGATGGAAAGGTAGATACGCGATCTCAGAGCAAGATTGGAAGACATGGAAGTAGCGCAGAGACACACAACAAATGTTGGAGATCTAAGTGACTCCGAAGGAAAAGTGGAAGCCCAACAACAAGGAGAAGTTGCAGCTGAAGATGCGGCCAATGAGCGGTTAATTAAGGTTATCGCTTGGATGAGTTCTAAGACAAAAATGGACATTATGACTTATGAAGGAAGCCTGGATGCAGAAGAGTTGTTAGATTGGATTAGAGATCTTGACACCTACTTCGATTATGAGGATATCGAAGAGGATAAAAAGGTTAGGCATGCTGTCACAAAATTGAAGGGACATGCAGCATTATGGTGGGACGAGCTTCAAGCGGATAGATGTTCCAAAGGAAAAAAAAAGATCAAAAGCTGGGATCGAATGATTGCAAAGATGAAGGAAAAATTCATCCCAAGGGATTATCAAATCACACTGTTCAGGAGAATGAAAAACCTGAGATAGAAGTTGATGACAGTAAAGGAGTATACCGAAGAATTTTACAAGCTCAATATCAGAGCAGGTCATCGGGAGAGCGATGATGAAAAAGTTGTCAGATATATGAATGGGTTAAGATACGATATCCAGGATGAGATGAGTATGACAACCGTCAGAACGGTGTAGGATGCTTATCATATGGCTCTTAAGACCGAAGAGAAGCTAAGCCGAAAGCCATCACATCGAGGCAAAGGCAAGAGCCAACCAAGAGGAAAATCAGTCGCCCAAGATAAGTTCCAGAAATCTAAAGATGACTGGAAGAAACCTCAGTCTAGAATGGAAAGAGGTGGAAGTTCACAGCGAGGCCAGCACGCTGAACAATAAAGGCAACAGGCAGAAAAGAGCAGAGGATACATTGATAATAATACTTTTCCTCATACCATAGGTAGAGGAAGAGGCAGAGGAAGAATCATCACATGCTACACATGTGGGAAGAATGGACACAAGGGAGTTGATTGTCTAGATAGGAATACAGATAAAGGAGAAGCTCACATCGCAGAAGCGCAAGGGAGAACTGCTAAAGCAGAAGACGCAGAAGACGAAAGGTCATTAATGATGCGTAAAGTTCTCTTAACACTCGAGAAGGAGGTGGAGGACACAGCTCAGAGAAGCAGATTATTCAGAACCACATGCAAGACCAAGGACATGAAATGCAAGGTCATTGTGGACAGCGGAAGCACTGACAATCTCGTTTCAAATGACATGGTTGAGAAACTAGAGCTGGAAACGACTGATCACCCGAGTCCATACAAAGTTTCATGGTTACAGAAGGGACATCAGGTGAGCATCACTAAACAATGCTTAGTTGACATCAAGATAGGAGGGTATAATGATAAAATTCTCTGTGATGTTATCCGTATGGATGTATGTCATTTATTGCTAGGCAAACCATGGCAATATGACAGAAATGTAATTCATGATGGGAAAATGAATACGTACACTTTAGAGAAGAATGGGAGAACATACATGCTACTTCCGATAAAAGATAAGGAGGTAAAACCGGAAGTGAACAACAGGATACTTCTCATGAGTGGGAAGGAACTTCTGGCAGAAGTAAAGAAGAAGGAGGATCCACAATTCTTTGTGGTTAGAAAACCAAAAGTTGTTTTGACCGGCACAAGAGTGGATGATCTGCCCGAGGAAATTCAGGAACTGTTGGAAGAGTTCGCTGATATAGTGGTGGACGAATTACCTCATTCGTTGTCACCAATGAGGAGCGTGAGCCATCATATAGACCTCATACCAGGAGCCAGTTTTCCGAACAAAGCAGCGTACAGGTTGACGCCGCAGGAGAATGAAGAAGTCAAAAGGCAGGTCCAGGAGCTACTGGATAAAGGACTGATCAGGGAAAGTTTAAGTCCTTGTGTCATTCCAACGATATTGAGTCCAAAGAAGGATGGAGGATGGAGAATGTGCACTAATTCCAGAGCCATTAACAAGATAACCATCAGGTACAGGTTTCCATTGTCGAGAATGGATGATCTGATGGATTGCCTGAGTGGGGAAAAGTTTTTTTCAAAGGTTGATTTGAAAAGAGGATACCATTAGATTTGCACGAGGGAAGGCGATGAATGGAAGACAACCTTCAAAACCAATGAAGGGTTGTATGAATGGCTAGTCATGCCGTTTGGTTTGACAAATGCACCGAGTACATTCATGAGGATGATGAATGAAGTGCTGAAAGAATTCATTGGTAAGTTTGTCATTGTTTATTTAGATGACATATTGATTTTCATCAAATCAAGAGAGGAACATTTGAAGCATTTAGCTGCAGTAATGAAGAAGCTACAACAAGAGAATTTGTTGATCAATGTGAGGAAGTCTTCATTTATGAAGAAAGAACTCATTTACTTGGGATTTGTCATATCAACAAATGAATTAAAGATGGATCCAAGTAAAGTTGAAGTGATTAAGAACTGGCCATCACCCAGAAATATTTTCGAGGTGAGGAGTTTCCATGGTTTAGCTAGTTTCTACCGAAAATTCATCAGGAATTTTAGTGGAATTAGCGTCGCGATGAAGGACACGGTGAAGAAGTGACATACGTATTTTCATTGGACTGAAGAGGCAAAGAATAGCTTCAATCTGTTGAAGCGAAAGATCACAGAGCAACCAGTGTTGGTGTTGTCGGACTTTGCAAAAGTTTTCCAAGTGAAATGTGATGCAAGTGGCTTTTCCATAGGAGCGGTCTTGAGTCACGAGGACAGACCAGTGGCATATTTCAGTGAGAAGCTGGATGAAGCAAAGCTTAAATACTCCACGTATGATAAGGAATTTTATTCTATCATACAGGCGTTGAAGAAGTGGAGGCATTACTTGATCCCAAAAGAATTTGTATTGTATAGTGATAATCATGCATTACAGTTTGTGAGTCAACAAGAGAAGTTGAACCAGAAACATGCAAAATGGGTAGAATATATGCATAATTTCACGTTTGTGATTAAACACATTTCAGGGACTGCTAACAAAGTAGTTGATGCTTTGAGAAGAAAGTGTTTGTTATTGCAGGAGTTCCGGGTCAAGACATTGGGTTTTGAAAATCTTAAAGACATGTATGCGGGTGATACAGATTTTTTTGAAGCATACGAGGCAGCTGAGAATCCAGTTCTCAGAGACAGAAGCCCATGGATGGATTACATGATTCAGAATGGACTGTTGTTCAGAGGAAACAAATTATGCATTATGAATTTCTCCATGAGGGAGAATCTGCTAAAAGAAAAGCACAGTGGTAGATTAGCAGGAAATTTTGGCCATGATAAAACGTTTGCAAAGCTGAGAAAATCATACTTATGGCCGAAGATGTGAACAAATGTCAAGAAGTTTGTTGACAGGTGCAGAATTTGCCAGCATTCGAAGGGCAGAAATCAGAATGCGCGATTCTACCAATCCTTACCCATACCTGAGAGGCCGTGGGATGAAATCAGCATGGATTTTGTATTGGGATTATCGAGGACGCAAAGAGGACATGATTCGATCTTTGTAGTGGTCGACAGGTTTTCCAAAATGGAACATTTTATTCCATGCTAAAAGACCAGTGATGCGACTCATATCGTGAATTTGTTCTTCAAGGAGATCGTTAGACTTCATGGTTTACCCAGAAGCATTGTATCGGACAGGGATACAAAGTTCATTGGACAGTTCTGGAGGACACTCTAGAAGAAGATGGGAACTGACTTGATGTTTAGTTCAGCCTATCATCCTCAGACGGATGGAAAAATGGAGGTTGTAAATAGAAGTCTGGGAGACTTACTCAGAAGCCTAGTGACAGAGCACCACAGCAGCTGGGAAAATGTGTTGCCACGGGAAGAGTTTGCTTACAATGATTCAGTGAACATAAGCATAGGTAAAAGTCCATTTGAGATTGTATATGGTAGACAGCCAAGGGGAGTATCTAAGCTGAGGGATTCTGAGCAGATAATGACAAAGAGTGTGAGCGCTGAAGAATTTGGAGAGGTGATGGAAGAACTTCATAGCAAAGTGAAGCAACGATTGTTGGAGTCAAACCAGGAATATAAACGCAAAGCGGATCAGCATCGGAGACGACTTCAGTTCGAAGTTGGGGATCTATTTCTGGCACATTTGAGGAAGGAAAGGTTCCCAAGGGGAACATACAACAAGTTGAAGATGAAGAAAATTGGACCATGCAGAGTCCTGAAGAAACTGGGAGAAAACACTTCTGAAATTGAATTGCCAGGTGAGATCGGAATATCTCTGACATTCAATGTCTCGGACTTATATCCATATAAGGCTGAGGAAGCAGGAGCTCGGAGTGATAAACAACCAAATATTCAGTGGAAGAAGCAGGTTCCGATTGCAGAAAGGCCACAGATGGAGTGGATACTTGACAGAAGAGTCAGCAAAAGAACTAGATGGAAGCAATACTTCGAGTATCTGGTGAAATGGAAGAATCATCGAGTGGAAGATGCCAGTTGGGAGACAGAAGCAGTCATTCAAAAGAATGGACAAACTGTGCAGGAGCTCATGGACAGGAGCCCATGAAAGTTTTCAAGATGAGGAGTATGATGCAGGAGCATCGCCAACTCAGCAAGCGAGCCAGCACATCAAGCGGAAGACCAGCTGGATAAACAAACCCAAAATTTTGAAAGTGCTTTGGGATTGTAGCGCAAGTCTTTAATGAATACTTTATGAAGGAGCTCTTTTTGTATTGTATCAGACCTCGAGCCATACTCTCTTGTCTGAATTAAATAGGAGGAATTTAATAGATTTAATGCAAGTAGATAGGTTTTTATTTCCAGATTAGACAGTTTTAGAGTTCGAGAGGGAAAACGGATATAGACACCCTCATTGTATCATTGTAACATTAGCAATTATCAATCATTCAGGAGAAGAGAAGAGCAAGCAGAGAATATTGTACGAATAACACCCATGTATAGGCATTTTAAATTAATAGAAGGAAGCTTTTATTCAAACTCATGGTTGGTGTTGTTTCTTTGTGTATATTGCTTATGAGCTCATGGAATGTTTGTTTTATTGTTATACATTTTCTTTGTATATGTTGTGCATGTGATTTCATGGTTTAACCTGAAGGCTGAAAGAGAATGAGTTTCAATTGTTTCTCTATCTGAGCCAGGACTTTCCTGCAAGGTGTGCGGTCGAATTCATCCGCAAGGAGTGCGTTGATGAAGGCTCAGTAGTTTAAATTTTGTTCTCATTCACCCAGAAGTGGAAGGGGGTTGTTGAATCCATGCAAGGAGTGCACAGGCTGAAGTAGAAGCCTCAGTTGTGAATCTAAGCAAAGGAAATCAAAGACTGTTGCTGCAGACGTGCGCAGAGTCTGAAAGATTCAACACCTGGAAGTTGTTGAATGTTGAGCGCAAGGAATGCACACACATTCCTCTGAAGAATCAGAGTGGATAATATCAGGAGGTTTAGTACCTTCGTGGTATAGGTAAAAGAGAGCACAGGGATTTGTGCTGGGGAAGTTCGAGTAAGCATTTCAAGCACAGGCCTTGAAGGGCAAGAGCTGAGAAGGGACACTTAGTCATTCTCGAGAAATCTCCAAGGAGGAGGAATCGATGGTCAGGATTTGCTGAGAGAAACTGTGAAATCCCATCAGCCATTAGATCTCGGGAAGTTGCGCAGGGTTTAAGCCCGAAGGAGCAGGGAAAAAAACCCAGAGGAGACATCGGAATATTGGTTTTATCGAGGTTTTCATAAGGAATAGAATCGAGACTTTGAAAGTCCCGAAAACCCAATAAAGGAACTTAGCCGTAAATATCAGCAGGGACACGTGGCAAAAGATCCCGTAGAATCGGAGTTTGGGATATCGGGGTTTCCGAAGTTGTGAAACTCTTGCATGACAGAGTCACGATCCACGATTTCCTGATATGGTTGGAACCGTTGATCTGAGAGACGTGTGTCCAAAGATCTAAAGGATTCGGGGTTCGGCATTTTGGTATTTTCGGTGACAAGGAAATCACGGGAAGAGAAATCATGAAATCCCGAAACGTGATAACCACGCAGTCACAGTGCTGAGTGGAGAACAGGTCTCAACATATAGGAGTTCGGGTATTTGAAAGTCCCGTGCACTTTGACAATGGGAATCGCGATATCCCGATACGCGATTTCCCGATGGTGTTCAGGATCATAGTGGAGGACAGGTGTTGGAAGGTCGAGCCCTGCGGTGGGCCAATGCCAGGTGGCATCAGAAATCGGAGAATCGAAGAATCTGAGAGTGTGAGTTCTATGCATTTCAATTCCACAAATTCTGAAACTCTGATAGGGGAAGGACCGTGGTCTTGTGCACCAGTAGGGCACATGCGGAGAGAGTTAGCCGGAGGGAGCTAAGGGGTGCAGTGAGTGCTATCGGGGATCGGGAATCGGGGATTTGCGAGGCAAGTGGATTATGACAACGCCAATGCCGATTTCCTGACGGGGACATTCCCGACGATAGCAAGGAACACGTGGGTGGAATATTCATCGAGTTCGGAGATTTTTCAGACCCGACCTCGTGAGTGCAGGACACGCGATCAAGAGAGGATGCGATTTCCCGATAGGACTAAGGGAGGTCATAAAGAGCATTCTGTGGGTGCGAGAGAAGTCCCGATAAGGGATAAGAAGAGTATTTTGGCTCTTCGGGCCTACAAAGAAGAAGGTCCTGGTGAGAGCGGACGTGTGCCGGGTAGTGTCTGCATCATTAGGCGATCTAGGAAGACCTAGGAGTAAATGTAGGAGCGATTCTAGGTGGGTGTGGCAAATGAGTAATTTAATAAATTAAAAAAAATAATTACTTGAGGAAAGAGGGGAATGGACGACACTTGTGCGAAGGAGAATAATTAGAATTATTTTATTAAAACTTAATTAAAATGTGATTTAGGAAAGTTGGTGGGTCTCAAAACTCTATAAAAGAAAAAGGAGATGGGGAAGAAAGGGATTGGTTGTTAGCGTAACGTTACGCTTCCGGATTGTGACTTGACTGATTGCTTGTGAGGAGTTGGGATTTTCCAGCTCGGTTAGGAGTGGTAGCTCGGCCTTTCGAGGCGAGCTGGGAAGCTAGACTACCATTTGGATAGTGTGTGGCCCCTTTGCGGCTCGGGGGGCTAAGGGGGAAGTAGAGTACCCCTAGCGATTGGCTGGGAGGTACCGGTGTAGTCTCTATGGTCGGTGAGCGGGAGCGGCATAGAGCAGGAGCGGCACGGAGCACGCGGAGGACACACGGAGCAAGCGGAAGGGAAACTGTATGAATTGTACTTTGGTAGAGTAGAACGCATTAGGAATTTATGCCTGAATCTGTATGCTGAATTGTGCATAGATGTATTCTGTCTTGAGCTTGATGCCATTCGATTTTGTCTTATTACTCCTATGATGGATTGACACTTAATTCTACTATAGCAAATGAAGAGGTGATTACAGTGATTAAAATTGGAATTTACTGCGCTAACAGGGTGAAAATAAACCAATAGCTCTAGCACTAACATTGGAATGGTGTTATTATGATACCTCCATGGTTTTACCAAGTTTTTCATCTCTTTTACCTTTCACTGAGATCCCTACGCGTCTGCCTTACTACGTTGTTGTATATTTCTAGATACTGTGTTTTTGAATCTAAATTTTTTCAATGTAAAGTGTTACCGTCTCTAGCCTTTACTATTGTAGTTTTAATGAAACATTGTACAACAGGGTTGTGTTAAATGGCATTGCGCTCTGTAGTGATTTTATAGGTTACCTCCGGGTTTTTTTTTCCAGAAGAATTTTCAAAATTCGTTCTATGTATGTAGTGGTTGAATGACCTCCCTCTGCGAATGTTTACTTGATGGCGTTATACCTTACTTGGAAAACATCTTCTGGATTTCTGTCATTCAACCACGGTTTTACCCGCGCGATTTTACCTAACGTGCAAGGGCGACTCTAGTACTTCTGTTTTGACTTTTGATTCCAGCTAGACCACCACCTTGATCCACTGTTTTGAGTGTGATTGTTTTCTTACAAGATTTAAGGCATTCAAGGGTATCCATGGCTGACTGTGTGGGGATAGGCTGTTAACCCTTTTAGCGCCGTTCATCCTCAGTCTGCACAAGTTATACTGCTCTTCTCAACAGCTGGTCAGGAAATTTGATTTGGCGACCCCAAACCATTCCAGACTTAGAAAAACCTGCCACAAATATCTCCTTACCATCTAAATCCGAGCTTTAATTATAGGTATAGGATGCATGTTCGAATTCTCAATAATGGTTCAGCGGGTTTATTTTTCTGTTAACTAAAATGTTTTTTTTCCCCAACGAGAGTCGCTCACACTGAAATTTCATTGTACACGAATTGTTACTGGTCCTTGAGCTTGGATTTCCGTTAAAGCCTTTTTAGGTGATTGTTGTATCGACGCTGACTCACAATGGAGAACAACGTTGGCTCCCTTCTGTAATTTATGATTTTGTTCTGGCAACCTTCACGATTTTACCCGCCTCTTTTACCTCAGCTGACAGCGTGAGAGATCATTCCAATTTGCACCTTGAATGACGGCTGGATTTTGTTTCTTTGTCTTACTGTCCAAATTTAATTATGCCTCTAAATCCGCCTCATTGTTGATACCATGTCAGTGCCTGGCCATTACACCTAGCGTTAATCTCAAGGCCTGGTCCTTCACCCTCTCATTCTATTTAGGTAGTTTTCTATCGATTCATTAAGTAGGTTAATGACGTTGTAATATATTTCTTATGGTTATTCCGTTGGCATTTTATCTTAATAAAATCAGCAAATGAAGGGTTAATGATAGATACAGGAACACAATGTAGTTTTTCTGTTGCAATATTGTTAAAATTTGAATTATGATGATGATTCCGGTTTAAGGTGATGTTAGTACAATAAAACAACTACAATGCTAATGTTAGATAACCAGAATAGGTTTTGTTGATATTCCTTGTGCGAAATCTATCATAATATAAAATGTGGTGTCGGTCTGTTTTAGGGTAATGCTAGTGCCATATTAAGCTAATGTAATGTTGTTGTTAGATGACAGGAATGTAATTTACTGATATTATTTTGCAAAATTATTATATTATAAAATGAAAATAAAGGTTAATGTTAATGCTAAAAACTATAGAACGCTAATGCTCCGGGTCTTTACTGGATTTTGAATGTTATTGTAACGCAAGGCTTAATGTTGATACCAATGTATACGGAATGCCAATTTTTCAATACCATCATTGTTCATGGTAATGTTGAAGTAGTGTAATGTTTCCTGCTGACACTAATAGTCCTGGTAATGTTAATGGCAATATGGTCTTCGTTTTATGAAAATGAGAATGTCACTATTGTGGATAATAGTTAAGGGGTTATTGTGGAACTCACCGATGGTTAATAATCGAATTCTGTCAACTGAAAAAGAATTATCATAATCACTACTTCCCAGATTTGTTATTATTCTTATTATTGCTAAATTGTTATTTATTTATCAATCGTCATTTGTTGGTTAATAATCAAATTCTGTCAACTAGAAAGAATTATCATAATCTTTACCTTCCAGATTTGTTATTATCCTTATTATAGTTAAATTGTTATTTTATTATCATTCGTCATTTTTTGGTTAATAATCAAACTCTTTCCACTTAAAAAGAATTATCATGAACAATACTTTTCAGATTGTTATTTTCCTTATTTTAGTTAAATTGTTATTTTATTATTATTTCGTCATTTGTTATTTAAATTTCACTGCCAAATTTAGTTCAACAAAGAAGAAGAAAAATATATATAATTTGTTATAGCATGAATCAAAATTAATCGTAACACCGTATAATTTTCAATATAACAAGTTACTTTAGTTAGCATTGGTTCAATGGAAGTAAATGGCCTACAACTGAGATTGGGTTAAAATTTAATTGCCCAACTAGAATTTTGGTAATTATTAAAGTGGAAGTGGAAATTTGTCGAGGGCATGGTTAAGTCACCTTGAAAGGACTGTTGCATTAGTTTCCAGTGCTAAACGACTTAGTTATAATGTTATTTATTCTAGTTAGCCTACAAATGATGTTATTTGTTTCTAAACTTGGAGAAGTGTTGACCGACGTAATTGGTTTCAATGAATGATGATATGTATGGCGCCTTGAGAAAAAAAAGGGGATTACCATTGCATCTTAAACTAAAATAAGGTTAATTTCTTTGCTCTCGCACTTATGTCATTTTATGACGGATTTCGTAATCAAATTTTCTTGCACTGTGGAAATCTTGTGATGTGTGTTGGATATGATCGCGTAGCGATTGTCTTGTGGTTTGATTTAGCTTTTTGCTTGGTCTGCTTGTGTCGGGCGAGAAGTAGACACCTCCAGGTTCCTCAGAACAGTCGCCAACCCTGAGAAATTAAATGGTTAAAATCGATGGGAACCTGGGCTTGAGCGTTGCTTATGTGTCTTGGAGGTCCTAACCATTGCAGGGTAGGATGGATGGGTAGTCAGTCTGACTTATTTCTGAGTGATCGTCGTTAATGCATGCAGTTGTCTGTTGTACGTCATATGTCGTCTTGTTCTGTTCTTCTTGCTTTCATCTTGTTCGTCGTTGGGGTACTAGTTCCTTCCTGAGCAGTCGGCCAAGAGCCTATCTGACATTCTCTCTCTCCGGAGAAGAGAACTAAGATTAAACGCCCTGCTTTCCTGTGCAAAAATAGTAAAATCTACTACTATGGATTCTTCCTTCTGTGTTCGTACTGTACTTAACCTAATATGTCATTTAATGCTTTTCGTTACTTGTTTTGCGTCGTATGTATTCTTGTTGTGATCATCGTGGTTGCATCCTGTTAGTCGTCGGGTGGCGACGTAGAGTCAAGTGTGTTTGTTTCCTTTTTACAATGCGCGCACACACCTTAAACAAAAAGAAAAAAAATAAAAAATAAAAAACAAATGTTTGCACCTGTGAAGGAGTTGTGGTCGTAACGAGGAGGTTCGTTACAAACAATTATAACTATCTCTTAGAGATTTGCCATAAGAATACAAATTGATAGAGATTGAGAGAGGGAGGTAGAAGTTTGAAGATTACAATTGAGAAATGATGCAATTATAGGTTATTTGAGTGTTGGGATGGTATGCGAGATGGGACATTTAAAAATTTAAATGTGTTAGCTCTATAAGACATTCATTTGGAATCCTCATGGAATTTATTCGTTGCAATCATAATGTATTAAATTTGATATATGACAATACAATGTAGCATAGGTCATTCTAAAGTATAATATTTTTCTAATTTAGATAAATAAATTTTGTAACCCCACAAGTAAATTCTATGGGCATAAATGTTAGAATTTTTACTTTTAGTAATATGGGCATATGTTGAGAACAAGACTATGGTATATACTAAATTATCTGATGTAACATACTCACAAAATAAAGTGGATTGAGACACTTATAAAATGTCATAATACCGCAAGTAAATATTATGGAAACACAAAAAAATAATTATATTTGACAGTACGTTTCCTAGCCTTGGCAGAGTGTATACTTGCATCCTACAGGCCTTGGGAGAATACAAACCTGTACAGAAGTTAAAGAACTTAGGTATTTATGGACCTCCTTTTTTGGATCAGGATTATGCAGTAGGGTTCTTTGATGGAACCTCACAAGACATGGGAAAAAATGCAGGGAAGGGTTTGTTTTAAAATGTCCAGCCTTAGGGACCTTCAATATGAAAATGAACTATGGGTATGGGACAAATACAAAAGGAAAGTTGTTAGCCTTATGGTGCATGTTGTATTTTGCAAATGTATTGAAGGTTAAAAGATTAATGTTGGCAGGTGATTCAAATTTCATTATTGACTGGTTCAATAATGATAATAATTTACAGGTACTCGCTTTGCAAGCATGAATGGAAAAAATCAGGACTGTGTGGAAGTTTTATTCAACTAAAAGCACATCCCATTTACAGAAAATATAACAAGGCTGCAAATCAGATGTCCAAGGAAGCACTACAGTTGGATGAGGAAGGTGTTTTTTTTACAAAAATCATAGATAGTCTTACACGGAACTATGAAAAAGTGTCTACAAGATAAAGAATACTGGTACAAGGGATAATGACAGGTTGGATATTCACTGTAATAGACTAGTTAATGTTTCTTTTGTGTTTTGATAATTTTGTAAACAATGTACTAACATGAAGGTAATTGCTGATTTGTTTGGTTTTATAAAAGTTTTTGTGAAGGTTAATTGATGGGAACAATCATGAACTGAAGACAGGCTAATTTAAGTTGTAGTGTAATCTTGGGAACAAATCTATTATATTAACTATTATAAGATATTTCTCTGATCAGTTTTGTTTAGAAATTAGCAGATGGAATGACAGATGTAAGGTGTTAGAGATTGCATAGTTTTGATGGATTATAAATTTATTTATACTTTTAAAACTACAATTTAAATAATTGTAAATTGTAATTTTACTCAATTAAATTACAAAATTTTTATTTGAAAACATTATTAAACGTTGTTTGGTTTCTTTTTCTGATCAATTTTGTTTAGAAATTCACAGATGTAAGGTATTGAAATGGAAGTCATGTAAAGTGTTGAGATAAAGTAGTTTTGATAAATTATAAATCTTTATAATTTAAATAATGAAAAAATATAATTTCACTCATAATTAAATGACAAATTTATATTTGAAAACCTTAAATCCCCACTTCAATAATCAGAAAGCATGAAGCTACACCATTTTGACTACTTGGTCGGTCGGTTAGAGGCCACATCTATTGTGGGGTAATATGGAATTCAAATTATTTGATACACTTACAAATGTCTATGGTTTAGATGTTGTACATAGGCTTTTAATTATGAGTTATGAAATATGGTTTATTTTACACCATGTGGCTTTTAATTTTTTTTTGTTGAAAAATGACAATATAAATCCATAATATAACACACAGTGTGTGTTATATAATATAACACACACTGTGTGTTATATAATATAACACAAACTGTGTGTTATATTATATAACACAAACTATCTGTTATATTATATAACACACATATGTTATATAATATATAACATATGCAGTGCATATGTTATTTAATATATAAAAAATTAAATTTATGAAAAAATTAACATGAAATCTAAAACTAAAATTAAAATTAAAATACAACTAAAACTAATACTAAACTTGAAATTAAAAATTAAAATTAAGTTAATTAGGTGGCCAAACAGATCAATGCCATGGGCACGCCAAGGGCTTGGCCACAGGTTTGGGCCCCCATGACCAAGTCACAGTCCACTGGATTGTGAATTGGCCGCGAGGGCCTAGCCCTATGGCCAAGTTGTTGGCGTGCCGACGATATTTCCCTATTCGATCACGTAATTAACGAAATTTTAATTTAAAAAAATAAAATAAATTTCTGAGAAAATAAAAATGGAAACCAAAACTAAAATTAAAATTAAAATACAACTAAAACTAAACTTAAAATTAAAAATTAAAATTAAAAACTATAACTATAACTAAAACTAAAATACAAATTAAAATTAAAAATTACAAAATATAACTAAAACTATGATAAATACCTAAAACTCGTCGACCGCTCACGAACATGATCGTTGCGCCACCCCTACGCTCAAACTGACCACTCACCACCCGGACCGTTGCGCCAAACGCTCACAGACCTCTGCGAAAAATCACTCACAGACCTCGGTAGCCAAAAGCTCATAGACCTCGATGACCAAAAGCTCATAGACTCACAAATGCTCAGACTCAAAAACATGCCAAATTTTGAGACTCAGAAACGCGCCCATGCAACCAATAGCTCACAGATGCACAAAGTTAGAAAAAAATTCCAAAATCGACATGTGGTTGATATATAAACAATCTTTCGGTCGAAATATTGTTCGGCCGAAAGTATGTTTTGGTAGGAATATCATTCGACCGAAAACATATTGCCAGATGGAAAAAATAAATCCGACTAAATTTTTCCACGCAAATCGAGGGTGTCGTTACTGTATCGTTCGATTTGACATTCCACTTTTTGTCTGAAAACTAGGTCGGCCGAAAAAAATATTTTTTCGGCCGAAAACACATTGTTTGGAATTTTGGAGATTCAATTGTCACCAAAGTGTTACCCACCTCCATGATTTCACCCCACGTAGAAGAGGCAAAAAAAATTTAACCATTATATCTGGGAGAGAAAAATATTATTCGTCAGATCAAAAAAAGGCGCACATAGTTTAACCATTGAAGTTCTTTGGACTTCACATCTTCAACATATTCGTGCAAAGGATGCATAGGAGTCTAAATATTCTGAAGTTCTGAAACTCAAAACAAATCATGTTTGTCGATCCAAATAGGGGAAACGTGTCAAACGATCCCCATATTCGACGATCTCGAACTCCAGAGGAATGGAATAAGTCGGATAGAGACGAGGACTATTGGAGTCCCGGAGTCCCAAAGAGGATATAGACCGTTGATCTTAAGAATAAACGTGGCGCCAGATCTCTCACTTCAGAGACTCAAGACTCCAAAAGATTTTGCGAAGTGAAGCATTGGAGAAAGAACTGGGAAAATCCAGAAGTAAATCTTAGCCGTCCAATTAAGAGGACATGTGGAGGTTGATCTTGCACTTCAAAGATTCGCACTCCAGAGGTGAGCATGTATTAACAAACAAAAACCCCCGAAGGTCGCATTTCTGAAGAATATCTTGGTCGTTCGTTTGTAGAGGCCTAAAGGTCATTGGATCTACACCTCTATGGATAGTTCATCTCCTCGAAGCTTCACAAGTATTGTGATTGCGAGCGGTGAAATATTTATGAAGCACGAACTCCCGAAGTATTTTTTAATCGTAGATCTTGATGGGTAATTGAGACCATCGATATCTTCCCACTATTCAGAGGTTCGTGAGTTCGAATGATTGAGAAGTAAGAAAGGAATATTTCCTGGAACCTCGGAGGCCTGAATTCCTGAAATCCCAAAGCGTCTGGTTTTCATGCTCCGGTCACATGAGAATTTGAACTTCAATTTTTTTTTGGCTCTCAAGTAGACTCAGATAGTGCAAATTTCACCATTAGAGGGGCTACAGTTGATAAATAACAGAGATCAGAGCTCTTACTCCATAGATCTCATGCTCACATAGTCATATCTAGCTAGCTCGAAGCTAAAGAAGTGGTCTACCCTGTGTTTTTCGGCCCGAAGTCACACAGAGGATTTCACAGACTTGGTTTTACACAAAGGAAACAGGTAAAGCACGAAAATATCTTTTTTTTTTTTTTTAAGATGGCCACATATAGCAATTTAGGACCAACACAAGGTCCGATTCTTCTTGGAAAGAACTATGAATTTTGGTCTCTTAAACTGAGATCTTTCTTACAAGAAAAGAGTGTTGGGATCTAGTGGATCTTGGCTACATGGAACCAGATCCAATAGACCTTGCTTCCATGACCAATCAACAAAGAATTGCTCAGGAAACACAGAGGAACAAAGAGAATAAAGAAAATTATGGATTCAAAACTCAATGTATGACTTAATTTTCTCAAACATCACATGCGATGTTACTTCCAAACAGGCTTGGGATATCCTTAAATCATCTTACCAAGGAAATGACAAGGTCAAAATAGTCAAGCTGCAGACCTTGAGGATGCATTTTGAGACATTAAAAATGACAGAGTCTGAAAACGTTGATCAATTTATGACTAGAGTCATGGGAATTATAAACCAGATCAAATTGACTGGTGAAGGCATCCCTGATCAAAGAATCATTGAGAAAGTCCTCAGAAGTCTACAAAATAAATTTGAAATGGTTGTTACAGCCATCATTGAATCCAAGAATATGTCAAATTTTTCCATATATGAATTAATGGGTTATCTATTGATGCATGAGACCAGACTACATCTCGAAGATGAGTCAATAGCCAATGCCTTCAATACTCAATTCTCTTTCAATAGATGGAGAGGGAGAGGTAGAGGCAGAAGTCACCAAGGAAAAGGGAGAAGTCCATGTACCAATCACTCAAGTGAAGGTCACATACAACAACACCATAATCAGAATTCCCAGCCTCAAAGAGGCAGAGGGAGAAGAACAAATGAAAAAGAAATCATACAATTCTACTAATGCAAAAAGTATGAGCACTATGGATCTAAACGTCGGAAGAAGCAAGCAGCTTAGATCTTTGGTAGAGCACATGTCTCAAATCATGAAGGAGAAACCTCAGATGGTGTGTTTCTCTCATGCCACCAGGGATGATTTTAAGGATGGAAATTTATTTTAAAATGTATAAACCTTGGTGAATATTACTAATCCTTCATATGAAAAATATAAATGTTTATCGATGTTTTTGTAAAAATATTCAAATTTTTAAGTATTTTATATAATTTGTATAAAATTTTGGCGATTTTTAAGGTAAAATGATTTTATCCTATAGAATTTGGGCGAATCATTTTTGGAATAGCGAATATTTTTTGGGGAAAAACCATGGAAAATTATCCCATGAATGAAATTTATCCCCTAAAATCATCCCTGCATGCCACAAGACTAAAAAACAACACAAAGATCTATGGTTGTTGGACAGTGGATGCAACAATCACATGACAGGTAACAAAGAGTTACTTTCATGCATTGATTATTCTATTTCATCTGATGTTACACTTGGAAATGATTCTTTAGTCAAATTTGAAGGAAAAGGAACTATACATGTTCTTACTAAATAAAATGTAAAGAAAGACATAAACAATGTCTATCATGTTCCAGATCTGAAACATAATCTGTTAAGTGTAGGATAACTAGTTGAACATGGATATAACATACGTTTTGAAGGAGAATCATGTAGGATATATGAAAAAAACCTCAAGAGACAATTGATTTTTGAAATCCACATGACCAAGAATAAAACATTTCCTGTGACCCTTAGAATTGCAAATTTGATCCAATATTATGCACAAAGTGCATCTACCCCCAATGAAACTATGGTTTGGCATGCAATATTTGGACATATACCCTTTTAGAGTCTAATCCTTCTACAAAATCACTCCATGGTCAAAGGACTACCTATATTCAAAGAGAAAAATCTCCCATGTGAGTCTTGCATTCTTGGAAAACATAAGAGAACTAGTTTTCCACAGTCCTCCACTCAAGACAATCAACACTTAGAGTTGTTTCACACTGACCTATGTGGACCATTGACAAAAAATTTAATAGGTGGTAGTGTTTATTTCCTAACACTTATTAATGACTTTAGAAGAAAAATATGGATCTATTTTCTCAGACACAAGTCTGAAATGTTTGCAAAGTTCAAAGAGTTTAAGGTTGAAGTTGAAAAATGGAATGGGAAATATGTGAAGACACTCAGGTCAAATGGAGGAGGAGAATACATCTCCACATATTTTGCAAATTTCTACAAATCACAAGGCATAGTCATGCAAATTACAACCAGTTATACTCCGCAACAAAATGGAGTGGCTGAGAGGAAAAATTAGACAATAATGCACATGGAAAGAATCCTTCTCTGAGAGAAATGTATGTCCAATCTATTTTGGGCTGAAGTAACAACATGCTCAGTGTATGTCCTGAATATATCTCCAACCACCATCCTCAAGATGAAGGTCCCTCAAGAAGCATGGAGTGGGACAAAGCTAAATGTTTCTTATCTTAGGATTTTTGGATGCATTGCATTCGCTCACATACCTTCCTAATTGAGGAAGAAACTTGATGATAGAAGTGAGAAATGCATTTTTTTTCCTGCAGTGAGACATACAAAGCCTACAGACTCTATAATATGATTTCAAAGAAACTAATTCTTAGCAGAGATGTCAAATTTCTTGATAATTAGTTCTAGAGTGAGTTTGAAAATCATCCTATGGACTGTCAAAATCCATACTGCCACTTCTTGAAAACATGGAAAATTCAAGACAATAAACACATTAGCCTTCCCTTCCAATATTACAGGTACAAGGACATCCTGAAAGTCCTCAGGAAAACTCTTCTTCAAGAAAAAATTCATTCTCTGAACCTCAAAATTAGAGAAATCAAATATTGTGAGAAATCCATTGGCAGTTGGATGATATTGATCAACACAATCTTTTTTCATTGATGAGATGTTAACCTACATACTTTAAAGAGGCAACTAAAGAGCCCCATTGGGTTCAAGCCATGAAGTAAGAGATTGAATCCATTGAGAAGAACAATACATGGGATCTTGTTGATCTACCTAGGCACAAGAAAAGTATTGGTGTCAAGTGGGTTTACAAAACTAAACTCAATGAAAAGGGGCAGATTGAAAAACACAAGGCAAGAGTTGTTGCCAAATGATTCTCACAGCAACCAGGCATTGATTATGGTGAAAAGTTTTCTCCAGTAGAAATGTTAGACACTGTAAGGACTCTCTTAGCCATAACAACTCAACACAAATGGAAAGTATACCATATGTATTTCAAGTCAACTTTCATGAATGGTGTATTAGAAGAAGAGGTCTATGTGGATCAGCCACCTGGATTTGAAGTCAAAGAGAAGCCATACAAAGTGTATCGGTTGAAGAAAGCCTTGTATGGTTTAAAGAAATCTCCAAGAGATTGGTACAACAAAATTTACACTTACCTAATCAAGAGTGGTTTCAACAGAATTCAAAATGAGCCAAATCTATTCACCAAAACATATCAACGAGATAAAATTATGATTGTATGTTTATATGTTGATGACATGATATATACTCGAAATCTTGAGTTAACCAGTTTTAAACATGCCATGCAATCTGAGTTTAAGATGAAAGATCTTGGCATAATGAAATATCTTTTGGGGATTGAGGTTGATCAATGAACCAAAGATATTTTTTTCTATCAACAAAAGTATGCAATAGACATCATCAAAATATTTTGCATGGAAGAATGCAATGCAACAAAAACTCCTATACCCCTAGGCACAAAATTGAGCAAGAAATATGAAATCCCTACAGTGGATTTTACCTTGTACAAAAGTTTAGTAGGCAGTTTTTTGTATCTTACAACAACTAGGCCTGAGATTATGTATCCAGCCAAATTTTCTTCCAGGATCATGGAATCCCCCAAAGATTCTCACTAGAAAATGGTGAAAAGGATTATGAGATATGTTGTAGGGACTCTCAATTTTGGCTTATGGTACACTTATTTTGAAGATAATAATCTTTCTGGTTACACTCACAATGATTTTGCAGGCAACCTAGATGACCAGAAAAGCACCTCAGGGTATGCTTTTCACCTGGGCACGAACTCATTTTCTTGGGCATCAAAGAAGCAACCCATTGTCTCAATATATTCTCCAAAGTCATAGTATGTTGCTGGTACCTCAGCTTCATGTCAAGTTGTGTGACTGCGGATTCTATTGAATGATATGTCACACACATAAAAGGAGCCAACTCCTATCTTCTGTGACAACACTTCAACAATTTTCTTATCCAAAAACCATATCTTTCACAAGAAAAACAAGAACATTGGCATTCATTTTCACTTCATACGTGAGCTAGTCAATAATGGTGACATCACACTTCAGTTTTGTGTCTCATGAGATCATTTCGCAGACATTTTTACAAAGCCACTAGGAAAAACCGTTTTTGAATTTCAGAGACAACACTTCATTATTAGTGTCGATTTTTGTAACTGTTGAGTTTAAGAGGGAGTGTTAGTTATAAATGTAACCTCAACAGTTTGTGACTATACACTGTTAGCTGTTTTGGCCTGATGTACGAGTCTGTTAGGATTTCTTGTTTTGTTTCTTGATATTCTTGATTTGCTCGAGCTTATTTAACTCACCTCTTTTCCCTTAATGAATTGCGCTCTACATTTTCTCATTCCCAATTTCTGTCTTCTCTCTTTCTTATTTTTTTATGCAATATTGTTCAAGTGAAATTGTATAATGAATTTCAAAGGCTCGACCATTTCCATGTGCCAAATAATTGATTAGCTATCCAAAATATCAAATATAAACCATCCCTTGCAAAATAAAAAATGGCACATAACACTTCAATTATATGGCCTCCGAGATCTGAATATGGTCGGTCCACTAATCCTACAAGCATCTCCATAATCAAAACTATTGACCTTGGAATTTATATGTACTTTGGGATTCTTTAATTAAATAACAATTTCCATTAGTGCCCAATACACACAGGAAATTCTTACAAAAGTTCAATACACAAAGGAAACTCCCACCATTCCGGAATTTTAATTGATTCAAAGAAATAAACATACAATAATACAAACTTGACTTATTTTTTAGGTCTATTGGACCCTCTATACACTCACACTCATACAGATATCTATGCCCAACATAGTAATTTTATTATCACAAAAACAATTTCGATCCAAATCATGGAAAAATAGGATCAAATCTTTTCCAACACAACAGAAACCTAAACTTGACCAAAACAAATTGATTTGGATCTTGGAGAAGAGGATCAAATCCAATTTTTTTCCTAACTTATCTAACTCTTGAACCTTCTTCCTAAATAAAACATAACTATTACATCCATGGCAAGATGCATTATTCTTCTTGAACATACTAGATTATTACAACTTAAGAAAACAATTAAAACAACTACAATGAGGAAACAACATTTTTCTAGAAACCAAATATTAAACTAGTTTTGAAACATGCCCCTGCATTAGTGAAGGTTCCTTGAATATCATGATCATAGAGAAATAATTAAAATAAAAGGCTCACATAAAATCCAAATCACAAGCTGATAGAACCAGAATCATGAAATAAAATGTGACCTAATTCCAACTATAGAAGCCTACATGGTGAAATTTTCAACCAATAAATTGAATTAATCCCACTTTTGTAGCTTCTATTGACCCTGAGTGCTTAAGAATCAATAGAAAAATGTCCCTTGAACTCAAAAATCTAATGTAATCAAGTAATAAACCAAAGGCCATGAAGGTTTCCCAGAATCCCAATTACACTCATGGATGTTAGAGTTCTCATTGTCTCATATTTTCTCAATCTATATAAGTACTATTTATGTTAAACACCTTTTGTGGGTTTCATGAGTGGTTTCCTTACTAAGGCTTCATTAATTCACTAATATTGATATTGGAGAATGAAAATAGTGAAACAATGGGGTATAACTTTTAGTGCAACATCTCTTGTGAAAGGGTTGAATAGTCTTGTATTTAAACCTGCTTTTTCATATGATCAATATGAAAATGTGGAAAGGATAGGGGATGTGCCTATAAGTAAAGATAAAGAAGCTAGATTGAAAAAACTGTAACGATCCTCCTCATTACGATGAAAAACCTCTTATAACAAGTGCAATTTTTATTTTTATTTTTTAAAAGGGTGTGTGCGCATGTACAAGGGAAAAAAACACATTTGACTCTGCTTCGCCACCCGACGACGAACAAGACGCAAACCATGATGAACACAACAAGATGACATAAGATGCATAACAAGTAACTGCATGCATTTAATGACGATCAATCGACAATAAGTAAGATGGACTACCCGCCCATCCTACCCTACAATGGTTAGGACCTCCAAGACACATAAGCAACGCTCAATCCCAGGTTCCCATCTATTTTAAACATTTAAGGTCGCAGGGATGGAAACTGTTCTGAGGAACATGGAGGTGTCTACATCTCGCCCGACACAAGCAGACCAACCAATGAAATTAATACAACCAAGCACAACAATAATTAAATGAGCAACCACGTCCTCTATGGAAGGCGCAAGTCCGAAGGACTCTGACAACAACCAACCATAATTAATACAAGGCATTAACTATGACTCCATTAGCATTAATTACTGATCTGTCACTCCCTTTCATTTCCATTAGTTGATGAGTTACCAATCCCCCCTTAAAAATAATGTAAGTTCAATTAATAGTAATTTCCCATTGCTAAATCAATATAACTCAATGCACGTAGTTCGAAAGGACATTGCATTTTGTATGTTACTAACAAATAAATTTCAATGACATAATAAAATTACATTTCATATTACATAATATTGCAATAAAGTAACCATAACACTATATTTGATATTCATCAACAATAATGTTTACATTTTATTTTGTAATACAGTAGCATTACATCTACTTTTTGCAACAACAAAGTATTATGGTAACTTCACATATAAGTATTACAATAACCGAATTTGCTGACAATAACCATCACACTTACTCCATAATTTAGAAGACATAATGAAGGAGACAAAGAGCCTAGGGTTAGGAACCATTGTAAAATCATGTGACATGTATCTCCATATATATTCTTATAACATATAAGTGAAATGCAAAGACCACAACATAGTCAACATACCAAGATTACACGCACTCTTATGAGGTATTGACTTATTAATCACCCAAGCCAAATATAATTTCCAAGAAACGTGATGCCTTCCATCAAGAATCAGGGACCCAACACCATATGAATATTAAAAATAAAAAGAAATCATTCTAGCTTAAGGGGACTCATTTATTTTCCAGCCTGTAATACTGTAACAAAAAGTAATTTAATTCAACTTAGAGCAGCCTCCCTTGCATTGGGTCAGCTAGTGATCTTATAACAACAAACTTAATCAAGGGTAATTGTATTGTATTCATCATAAGGTAACTGATAAAATTGATAGAATATCATTTCTCAAAGCATGGGGAGGACAGTCAAGAAGTTTATATCATTAGATTATATATATTTACGCATTTTAACCTGAAATTGCCACCGGGTGGTTGATGGTTTTCCCAAGTAATGTAAGTACAAATTTCGAACCAAGTTCTTCAATGAGTTACTAAAGTCTGGAGCATTGAAAATGTAGTAAGGAGAGGTTACTAAAAAGCAAAAGATAGAAGGACGTGGTCAACACTTGTTGCCCAGAAAATGCAATGGTAGTTTCAAACTCGAAAAAACGTGGGTAATAAAGTTGTCCCAACAATAACCAATTCGCTAGCAGAGATAAATCCGCTATAAAAGCCTGGACCAACAATGAAGAATAGGTCGTAACATTTAAAGGAACACATCCCACAAAAGCGCCCATAGTAGAATAAAACACAGTCATAAATAAAAATGTCTGTGATGGGTACAGGAACGCAGGCAAAAGTGCAGGAATTGATATTTAAAAACGCATGAAGAGTTATAATGAAACACAATCCAATAAAACACAGTAACATATATTTAAAACGTAGGAAGGGTTATAATAAAATGCAGACCAATAAAACGCAGGAAATGATAACGCAGTCATCTCCATGAAATTCGCCAGGCAGCCAGTGTATTCATGTTGCAGTGAGGTTCTTGGGAAATTGGTCGTCAAGGAAAAAAAAGAGAGAAGTGAGATCGTTGTCTAGAGTAGCAACACTCAAACAGCCCAACGTTACCATTACACAATAAATTTTCCCCCTCCCAAGACACAGGAATTTAGACCGGAGTCACACAAAACAAATGCTGCAAATGCACCACCACTCGACGCGGAAGGGTTCAGGACAAAAAGGATACTGTGATGGAATAATAGTGCAGTCTAATGCAGTGGCAATTCACCAGATGCACGCCCAGGAAAGAGTTCATCCCAAGGTTTAATCACAAGCACAAAATATTTTCTCAGAGAAACAATAAACTCAAGTCTACGCAATGTTTAAAGGCCGAATCCTAGATTACCGAATATAAAATCACCAAAATACAATATCGCAGATAGTAAAATCACTAAAATGGTTAATGGTGAACTCCTGAATCACAGAAATGTAAAGTCACAGAATGTAAAGCCACAAAACATCACAGAGAACAGTGAGAGGAGTGCAAGGCTAGGTTCTCCCTTGTTGAACAAACTTAGGGTCAGATTCTTTTTTGTTTATAGTGATCATCTATCACAATCGCCGAAGTCCTAAACATTGTTCTCTATTTATCTAGCACTGAATTACAATAGCAGAGTTACTATTTTACACTCGGAACACAATTATAATTGCCGAAGTATTCAAACCATTCGATTCAACAAAATCCCAACCTACATCCTAATGCATTCTACTCTAAAATCAAAGAGCGTACCTTTGCCTAATCGCCCGCTTCGAATGACGTCTGCGCTCTCCGTGCCACTCCCACTCACTGACCTTTGAGACCTCACCGGTACCTCCCAGCCAACGGTAGGGGTACTCTGCTTCCCCCTTAGCCCCCTGAGCCACAAAGGGGCACACAATATCTAGATGGTACGTCTAGCTCCCAACTCACCTCGCAAGGCCGAGCTACCACTCCTATCCGAGCTGGGAAATCCCAACTCCCCACAAGTAAACCAGTCAAGTCACAATTCCGACAGTGTAATGTTACGCTAACAATAGATCCCCTTCTTCCTCCTCCTTCCTCTCTTTTATAGAGTTTTAGAACTTCTCACTTTCCCCAAATTTCATTTACTTTAAGTTTTAATAAAATCTTCTAAAAATTCTCTTTCGTACAAGTGTCATTCATCCCCCACGTTTCTCCATTAACTATTTTCTTTAATTTATTAAATTGTCTTATTTCCCTCACCCACCTAGAGTTACTCCTATTTTTACTCCTAGGTGTCCCTAGATTCCCTTACAGGTTTTAAATACTTTCCCTAAAATGATGTTGCTAATTTGGTTCAATTTAGAAGGTTCTTTATTGCAGATTATTTACTAAGTTGATCTCACTTTTTACAATAAGTTCCCTTCTTTCCCTTATTATGTTTCCTCCATTCCTTAGTTTCCTAATTTTTATTATTCCCTTCTTTCCCCTTTTTATTAGAGCGAAAATGACAGTTGCACAAATTAACCCCTTTTCCTTTTTATTTATAATTTAATATCTTTTACACTTTCAGAAGTTAAATAATTAAATTCTTCTTTATGTTTTATATCCACAGCTTTTAATAAAATTATTACTCTCTTCATTTTACCCCAAAAATTTATGAAGACCAAAATTATTACTTAAATGGTTTTTATTTTAAATTTTACCATTTTAAATTTTTAGATATGTTTTCTCAAGGGCAGACAAAATTTTACACCTAGAGAAGTTTTAGACTTAGAACTTAGATTCTGAACTGGGCGACATTTATTTAGGAAAGTTGTCTTTTTTTTTTAAATTCTTAACGTGTTAATTGTCTTAGGGCCATCTAGGTTTGTTCCTTTAACATCATCAACGCGACATGCCCTTCAAGACGCACTATGTTCTCCAAGGGTGCCACTCGCCTCTAGTGTTTCTTTTACGCGACGTGTCCTTCAGGATGCACCACGTGCTCCAAGGGTGCCACTCGCCTCCTATGCTTCTTTTGCACGACGTGCCCTTCAGGATGCACCACGTGCTCCAAGGGTGCCATTCGCCTCTTGACTGATTGGTAGTCATCAATAACCCCTAGAGTTAACACTCTGCCAGGTGAACTTGTGGGAGACTAAGGACTTCTAAGGAATAAGGCCCTTGCCTTATTGCGCGCCCCTTAGAATCATCATGAGCGACTATCGCAGTCTGCCCTCGCGGTATCGTGGGTCCTCTCAAACTAGGTAATCGTTAACCTATAGTTCGATCCACGGCGAGAGTGCTAGTAGGCCGTGGCAGGGTTGTTGTCCACACCTCTCCCTCAACCTCTCTGATAGTCGTGTGTGTGGCCCCTTTATTCCATATGTGAGTCTGGTTGGCAAACTATCGTCATTCTGCATCATCAACAATCGTGTCAGAACATGTCCACATCATATCATCTAATCAAATGTACTAAAATCACATTAAACAATCAAACCCCAATATCACACTCCCTGACTCGATCCAGAGTCCAAGGGGTTTCGTCGATGCCTCTGCATCCTCAAGGTCCAAAACCCTGCACACTCAGTAAAACCGAGTCAATAGCACCCATCTATGTCAAAGCAGTAAAATATCATGTCATCTACCATAACGCATCATAATCAAGGACACATGTTTTAATATCATAATAGTGTGGATCACTTGCGAGCAAGTGTCCTCAAAGAATAAGTTTTCTCAGTGCGCCAGAGCGGGATGTTACAAAAACCACCTTGTAATCCACATGCTATCTATTATATGCATCATATTTCTTTCTTACTCACCTTCTTAACTATTGAATATTGTTAGTTTATTACTATTCATCTTATGAGGAACTTTTGAAATGGTCTTATAATAATCTCTGGATTATAGGTGATATTTTGTAAATTTCAAAGAATCAAATTCATAAAAAAAAATATACATATAAGCAATGCTGATCATTTAAGTTTTTGATATGTTGACCCATTAATGAAACTAACCTAGATTCATGTTAACTCCATCTTAACACTTGTAAATTCAAAATAAAGATAAATCTAAACTAGTGTATGTAGAAGAATGTCTCTTTTTCATTTCCACATAAAGATATTAATCTTTGTTGACTATTATAATTTGAAGTGATATTTTTATTTGACATAAATAAATAAATTATAATAACACCTTTTCAACCACAAAATTATATGTTTTTAGTAAGTTTATATATATATATATATATATTGGTTATAAGTTTATATATATAGATTGTTGTAGTTTTAAGTATTTTATAAGTAATAGAAATCATAATGCATTTTTTAACTTAACTAATATAAAAAAAAAAATCTTTTATGCAATATATTTTATTAACACATTTTTGTAATCACCTTTCCTTACATTCGGCAAAATCATTCCAAATACATTTCAACTTAACTAATATGTCAAAGGAAAAAAAAGATGGAATAGTATAATATATTTCGTAGAGAAAACCTATATCATATATTTTATTCGTACATTTTTCATTTTCAAATATATGTTTGGCACAATGAGTCAGTCACTCATATCACAATCATCCCATGCCCCTTTAAAAATAGTAATAATTATAGCACTTCCTTCTTAATAATTCAAAAAGATTAAATGATGTCCCCATTCGTAAACTCGAAAAAGTAAACGATGATGATGTCTACCTGTAAAGCAACCACGTTGTGATCGACAGAACATCATGAACACTGGGCACAGCATTATCGGGCATTATGAATCAAAATTGTGGGTCATTATTATTCAGACATTACTATGATGGAGCGTCATTGATAAATCTGAGACCAATAACATAATGAAGAAAGCGACATAACTACTAGATTACGCCGTATAACGTTGCAGCAGAGGAAGAAGAAATGCCACGTTTAATTAAGCCATGGACGGAGGAAGATCTGAGCTCAATACTGAGGTTAAATCACCATTAGAACAGAGGGTGCATGTCTGTATGAAGGAGAAATATCGAAAGGGTAGCGCCGTAAAATCATGGCCAAAACATCCTTGGCTTCAATCACACTGATATTTCGCCGTCTGCACGCCTTGGGCCCCACACCAAACAAATAAATGCCAGTGGATGCTTTGCAGCCCTGCAACTCCAATACAAAATCTTTCAGGATTGAATTCTTTTACATCCTCTCCCCACAAAGTTTCATCGAGGTGAATCACGAAGATTGATATGAGTACCTCCATGTCTTCTGGAGATTAAGACTCGCAAGGTTGACTTCGTTCTTTATCGATCTGACCAGAACCACTAACTGTGGATACAGTCTCATTCAGAATCATATCCAGCTGCAAGAAAAACCGAAAATCATCTTTCCCACAGATGTCTAGAGCTTGCTTCCGAGCCATTTGCTGCCTGTCTGGATGGATGGTTAGAAAAACTAATGTTCGTGTTCTGCTAAGAAGAAATTCCTGAAATCCTTTAATAGGGATAGGGGCACTCTAAACGTTCTAAGGGGGTAGTTGATGAAATCACAAATTTATATGGTTGAATCCTGCTTTTAATATATAAATCCGAAAAAATAACCAGAAAAAGATAAAATCCTAAAACTTTTAAAATCTATCCTCTTAATATCTCTATCTTAACTTTGTAGTCCATTCTCTAATCTCGAAGATATATAGTCCATTCTCTAATCTCGAAGATATAGCAATTTATGTTAGTTTGTTTTAAGATTATTTATTTGACTGTTTGTTTTATCAACATTTTTCATACTAACTATTATATTTGTGAGAATAACTATTATTTATAGGATTTATTTTTGTTAATATTTTTGAAAGATTTATTTTATATAATAATAATAATTTGATTTTAAGATCATCATCAAGCTAAATATCAAATTGATGAGATCTTCTTGTTTGTGAGACAAGAAACTCCATTGTTCATATCAATTATTAATCAAGTTCATGTCCATAGGTATCACCAATTCTAAAGTGTAGGATTAACTTTCATTTTGATTCTATGCACAAGACTCCTTAAGATAGGAATATTTTACGTGTGCTTTTATCCATTAATTTTTTTACGTTTATTCATTTATGCATTTGTTATGATTGAACAATATTACTATCGGTTATCGGTATGCACTCTAAAATAGAGCATTTATGATGCAAGCCCCCTGCCTCTCCCACAGTCTGCTCGACCTCCTAGTCAAGCATCAACCAATCTCGGAGTTGGATCGACTCAGTAGGCTCTTGTTGAACCTCAATTTTAGTTTACATAGACCCTCCTTAGTTCTTTGAGCAGGTTCTTTAAAAGCCTAGGCGCTTTCCTCGCGCTGTTTCTCTTTAAAAAAAAAATCTAAACGACGGGCGCTAGTTCCCTCTACTAGGCCCCTTTTTTCATACGACCTTGGTCTGTGACCTGAGACTTAACCCAAAAAGCACTAAGCTTCGGGCTTCGAGACTCTTGGCAACCACTCTTCCCTTCAAACTCCCGTAGTGATATCTCTTTGTTATCACTGAAATTTCGTCCGCACATGGCGACAAGAACTCAACATCGTCAAACAGTAATGAAGTCATTCATGGCACTGAATTAAATTCATAGCATTCCAGAAAGGTCAAAAACTATACAAGGTAACCAAAAATTGAAGGGCACTTCACAAAAGTTGGGTGCGCGCGCATATGCGCGGAACATGAACGTACCATGCGCGCATGCACGCACGATGCACGACTGTTGGCGCAAAAACCCGCGCACTTTCTAAACGACGCATTTATTGAACTGGTCGGCCTCCCAACCACTTATGGATCAGCTCCCAAGCCGATTTGACCTTCAAATCTGAGATGAATCCGCATGGTAGGCTGGTCAAAGACCTAATGAAGCCCTAAAGAGCCCCTTTTCACACTTTAAAGGAGTTACATAATCACCCAATGCAATACTATAAAAAGCCATGAAGAAACATCATTTTCTCAAGGAATTCCATGTAATGTTATGCTGCTTAGATTGTTTTAAGGGCTCACTCCTTGGCAATAACACATTGGCACCATTTCATTGAGCCATTCATCTCTCCATTGAGTGGATGTGCTTGGAGTTCTTTCACCACCATTCTCATTTTCTTATTGTAAGGAGAGCAAGTTTGTGAGGGCACAAGAGCCTTCTTTTGGAGGAAGAAAGGACTCATAGTCCCCTTTCTTCATTGTGCTTTGATTTCATCAATTGATCAGCCTAAAAACATTGGTGATATTGGTCTTGTTGTCTTTTTTATTTCTTTATCCATATGCTCATAGTTTTAGATTGTTTTAATTTATTTCTTGCTTATAGTTTTGCTTTGTTTTCCCTAACTCTTTCCTTTATAGCTGTCATGCTCAGCAGGACCCAACTGGGCATGTAAGCACCCTCGATTTTCTCACCAAGTCGACGAAAAGGGTGCAAACAGATTGGCGACCATACTGGGGAGAAGGTATCAATTCCTCCCTCATTTGGGTTTATTTTGCTTTCCTTTTAGTTTCTTTAACTTGCAGGTGCACAAACCAGCCTCTATCGACCTGCAAACCATCCAATTCAAGGGAGAATTGAGAGAAATCCATCCGGATTTTCTCTCTCGATCGTTTTTCACATGCGCGCGGGTATTTAACCCCAGAGACGCGCATCGGGCGTGCATGTGCATTTATTACAATTTCTCTTTGCGCGCATGCGCTTTCTATCCCTACTCTGTGCGCGCGCCCGCTCTCTGTGCACGCGCCCGCGCTCTGTGCGCGCCTGTCTACACTAGGGGCCGCGCATTTTGAACAAAATTTCACATTGTAAGTTTATTGGGATGTGGGGAAGGCCATTGGCCCTCTTAAAATGATGTTATGCATGCTCTAATTACTGCACCACACTTAGTCCCCTCATCATATAAAGGGGTTAGTCTAACATAGGCACTTAGGAGGATAAAAATATATTTCCCTTCTTTTCTTTTTGCCCCATGGATGGCTTGTTGTGACTAATAATCTAAGTTGGACATCAATTTTAATCACATCTAAACTCACTTTTGGGACTAGAAGTTGAAGTAACAATCCTTGAGTATACTCTTCTCTTGCGCCTTCAAGCGATCTAGAGAATCAGAAAAAGATTGTGAAAACAATCTCATCTCCCTTAACAAAATTCAAAAACCTTTAGGAGAGGACAAAGGCCCTTTTGGGACCCCTCTTAGTTTCATTCTTTTTTCAAACACATTTTAAACTTGTAACGGTCCCATACATGCCCACATGTCACAAAGATAGAATAGTGGTTGGAATTTTGCTTTCTTAGATTAAAACACTAGGAGAGTTTAAAGGTGGTAACGGGCCCATACATGCCCACATGTTCAATCTAGGATAGTTTCATGTTTTTTCTAGATTACATCATCATAGG